>CAVMKG010000394.1:2500-64139 GCA_963682025.1 Cordilura impudica
TAATAATAATAATAATAATAATAATAATAATAATAATAATAATAATAATAATAATAATAATAATAATAATAATAATAATAATAATAATAATAATAATAATAATAATAATAATAATAATAATAATAATAATAATAATAATAATAATAATAATAATAATAATAATAATAATAATAATAATAATAATAATAATAATAATAATAATAATAATAATAATAATAATAATAATAATAATAATAATAATAATAATAATAATAATAATAATAATAATAATAATAATAATAATAATAATAATAATAATAATAATAATAATAATAATAATAATAATAATAATAATAATAATAATAATAATAATAATAATAATAATAATAATAATAATAATAATAATAATAATAATAATAATAATAATAATAATAATAATAATAATAATAATAATAATAATAATAATAATAATAATAATAATAATAATAATAATAAATAATAATAATAATAATAATATAATAATAATAATAATAATAATAATAATAATAATAATAATAATAATAATAATAATAATAATAATAATAATAATAATAATAATAATAATAATAATAATAATAATAATAATAATAATTAATAATAATAATAATAATAATAATAATAATAATAATAATAATAATAATAATATAATAATAATAATAATAATAATAATAAATAATAATAATAATAATAATAATAATAATAATAATAATAATAATAATAATAATAATAATAATAATAATAATAATAATAATAATAATAATAATAATAATAATAATAATAATAATAATAATAATAATAATAATAATAATAATAATAATAATAATAATAATAATAATAATAATAATAATAATAATAAATAATAATAATAATAATAATAATAATAATAATAATAATAATAATAATAATAATAATAATAATAATAATAATAATAATAATAATAATAATAATAATAATAATAATAATAATAATAATAATAATAATAATAATAATAATAATAATAATAATAATAATAATAATAATAATAATAATAATAATAATAATAATAATAATAATAATAAATAATAATAATAATAATAATAATAATAATAATAATAATAATAATAATAATAATAATAATAATAATAATAATAATAATAATAATAATAATAATAATAATAATAATAATAATAATAATAATAATAATAATAATAATAATAATAATAATAATAATAATAATAATAATAATAATAATAATAATAATAATAATAATAATAATAATAATATAATAATAATAATAATAATAATAATAATAATAATAATAATAATAATAATAATAATAATAATAATAATAATAATAATAATAATAATAATAATAATAATAATAATAATAATAATAATAATAATAATAATAATAATAATAATAATAATAATAATAATAATAATAATAATAATAATAATAATAATAATAATAATAATAATAATAATAATAATAATAATATAATAATAATAATAATAATAATATAATAATAATAATAATAATAATAATAATAATAATAATAATAATAATAATAATAATAATAATAATAATAATAATAATAATAATAATAATAATAATAATAATAATAATAATAATAATAATAATAATATAATAATAATAATAATAATAATAATAATAATAATAATAATAATAATAATAATAATAATAATAATAATAATAATAATAATAATAATAATAATAATAATAATAATAATAATAATAATAATAATAATAATAATAATAATAATAATAATAATAATAATAATAATAATAATAATAATAATAATAATAATAATAATAATAATAATAATAATAATAATAATAATAATAATAATAATAATAATAATAATAATAATAATAATAATAATAATAATAATAATAATAATAATAATAATAATAATAATAATAATAATATAATAATAATAATAATAATAATAATAATAATAATAATAATAATAATAATAATAATAATAATAATAATAATAATAATAAAATAATAATAATAATAATAATAATAATAATAATAATAATAATAATAATAATAATAATAATAATAATAATAATAATAATAATAATAATAATAATAATAATAATAATAATAATAATAATAATAATAATAATAATAATAATAATAATAATAATAATAATAATAATAATAATAATAATAATAATAATAATAATAATAATAATAATAATAATAATAATAATAATAATAATAATAATAATAATAATAATAATAATAATAATTAATAATAATAATAATAATAATAATAATAATAATAATAATAATAATAATAATAATAATAATAATAATAATAATAATAATAATAATAATAATAATAATAATAATAATAATAATAATAATAATAATAATAATAATAATAATAATAATAATAATAATAATAATAATAATAATAATAATAATAATAATAATAATAATAATAATAATAATAATAATAATAATAATAATAATAATAATAATAATAATAATAATAATAATAATAATAATAATAATAATAATAATAATAATATAATAATAATAATAATAATAATAATAATAATAATAATAATAATAATAATAATAATAATAATAATAATAATAATAATAATAATAATAATAATAATAATAATAATAATAATAATAATAATAATAATAATAATAATAATAATAATAATAATAATAATAATAATAATAATAATAATAATAATAATAATAATAATAATAATAATAATAATAATAATAATAATAATAATAATAATAATAATAATAATAATAATAATAATAATAATAATAATAATAATAATAATAATAATAATAATAATAATAATAATAATAATAATAATAATAATAATAATAATAATAATAATAATAATAATAATAATAATAATAATAATAATAATAATAATAATAATAATAATAATAATAATAATAATAATATAATAATAATAATAATAATAATAATAATAATAATAATAATAATAATAATAATAATAATAATAATAATAATAATAATAATAATAATAATAATAATAATAATAATAATAATAATAATAATAATAATAATAATAATAATAATAATAATAATAATAATAATAATAATAATAATAATAATAATAAATAATAATAATAATAATAATAATAATAATAATAATAATAATTAATAATAATAATAATAATAATATAATAATAATAATAATAATAATAATAATAATAATAATAATAATAATAATAATAATAATAATAATAATAATAATAATAATAATAATAATAATAATAATAATAATAATAATAATAATAATAATAATAATAATAATAATAATAATAATAATAATATAATAATAATAATAATAATAATAATAATAATAATAATAATAATAATAATAATAATAATAATAATAATAATAATAATAATAATAATAATAATAATAATAATAATAATAATAATAATAATAATAATAATAATAATAATAATAATAATAATAATAATAATAATAATAATAATAATAATAATAATAATAATAATAATAATAATAATAATAATAATAATAATAATAATAATAATAATAATAATAATAATAATAATAATAATAATAATAATAATAATAATAATAATAATAATAATAATAATAATAATAATAATAATAATAATAATAATAATAATATAATAATAATAATAATAATAATAATAATAATAATAATAATAATAATAATAATAATATAATAATAATAATAATAATAATAATAATAATAATAATAATAATAATAATATAATAATAATAATAATAATAATAATAATAATAATAATAATAATAATAATAATAATATAATAATAATAATAATAATAATAATAATAATAATAATAATAATAATAATAATAATAATAATAATAATAATAATAATAATAATAATATAATAATAATAATAATAATAATAATAATAATAATAATAATAATAATAATAATAATAATAATAATAATAATATAATAATAATAATAATAATAATAATAATAATAATAATAATAATAATAATAATAATAATAATAATAATAATAATAATAATAATAATAATAATAATAATAATAATAATAATAATAATAATAATAATAATAATAATAATAATAATAATAATAATAATAATAATAATAATAATAATAATAATAATAATAATAATAATAATAATAATAATAATAATAATAATAATAATAATAATAATAATAATAATAATAATAATAATAATAATATAATAATAATAATAATAATAATAATAATAATAATAATAATAATAATAATAATAATATAATAATAATAATAATAATAATAATAATAATAATAATAATAATAATAATAATAATAATAATAATAATAATAATAATAATAATAATAATAATAATAATAATAATAATAATAATAATAATAATAATAATAATAATAATAATAATAATAATAATAATAATAATAATAATAATAATAATAATAATAATAATAATAATAATAATAATAATATAATAATAATAATAATAATAATAATAATAATAATAAATAATAATAATAATAATAATAATATAATAATAATAATAATAATAATAATAATAATAATAATAATAATAATAATAATAATAATAATAATAATAATAATAATAATAATAATAATAATAATAATAATAATAATAATAATAATAATAATAATAATAATAATAATAATAATAATAATAATAATAATAATAATAATAATAATAATAATAATAATAATAATAATAATAATAAAATAATAATATAATAATAATAATAATAATAATAATAATAATAATAATAATAATAATAATAATAATAATAATAATAATAATAATAATAATAATAATAATAATAATAATAATAATAATAATAATAATAATAATAATAATAATAATAATAATAATAATAATAATAATAATAATAATAATAATAATAATAATAATAATAATAATAATAATAATAATAATAATAATAATAATAATAATAATAATAATAATAATAATAATAATAATAATAATAATAATAATAATAATAATAATAATAATAATAATAATAATAATAATAATAATAATAATAATAATAATATAATAATAATAATAATAATAATAATAATAATAATAATAATAATAATAATAATAATAATAATAATAATAATAATAATAATAATAATAATAATAATAATAATAATAATAATAATAATAATAATAATAATAATAATATAATAATAATAATAATAATAATAATAATAATAATAATAATAATAATAATAATAATAATAATAATAATAATAATAATAATAATAATAATATAATAATAATAATAATAATAATAATAATAATAATAATAATAATAATAATAATAATAATAATAATAATAATAAATAATAATAATAATAATAATAATAATAATAATAATAATAATAATAATAATAATAATAATAATAATAATAATAATAATAATAATAATAATAATAATAATAATAATAATAATAATAATATAATAATAATAATAATAATAATAATAATAATAATAATAATAATAATAATAATAATAATAATAATAATAATAATAATAATAATAATAATAATAATAATAATAATAATAATAATAATAATAATAATAATAATAATAATAATAATAATAATAATAATAATAATAATAATAATAATAATAATAATAATAATAATAATAATAATAATAATAATAATAATAATAATAATAATAATAATAATAATAATAATAATAATAATAATAATAATAATAATAATAATAATAATAATAATAATAATAATAATAATAATAATAATAATAATAATAATAATAATAATAATAATAATAATAATAATAATAATAAAATAATAATAATAATAATAATAATAATAATAATAATAATAATAATAATAATAATAATAATAATAATAATAATAATAAATAATAATAATAATAATAATAATAATAATAATAATAATAATAATAATAATAATAATAATAATAATATAATAATAATAATAATAATAATAATAATAATAATAATAATAATAATAATAATAATAATAATAATAATAATAATAATAATAATAATAATAATAATAATAATATAATAATAATAATAATAATAATAATAATATAATAATAATAATAATAATAATAATAATAATAATAATAATAATAATAATAATAATAATAAAATAATAATAATAATAATAATAATAATAATAATAATAATAATAATAATAATAATAATATAATAATAATAATAATAATAATAATAATAATAATAATAATAATAATAATAATAATAATAATAATAATAATAATAATAATAATAATAATAATAATAATAATAATAATAATAATAATAATAATAATAATAATAATAATAATAATAATAATAATAATAATAATAATAATAATAATAATAAATAATAATAATAATAATAATAATAATAATAATAATAATAATAATAATAATAATAATAATAATAATAATAATAATAATAATAATAATAATAATAATAATAATAATAATAATAATAATAATAATAATAATAATAATAATAATAATAATAATAATAATAATAATAATAATAATAATAATAATAATAATAATAATAATAATAATAATAATAATAATAATAATAATAATAATAATAATAATAATAATAATAATAATAATAATAATAATAATAATAATAATAATAATAATAATAATAATAATAATAATAATAATAATAATAATAATAATAATAATAATAATAATAATAATAATAATAATAATAATAATAATAATAATAATAATATAATAATAATAATAATAATAATAATAATAATAATAATAATAATAATAATAATAATAATAATAATAATAATAATAATAATAATAATAATAATAATAATAATAATAATAATAATAATAATAATAATAATATATAATAATAATAATAATAATAATAATAATAATAATAATAATAATAATAATAATAATAATAATAATAATAATAATAATAATAATAATAATAATAATAATAATAATAATAATAATAATAATAATAATAATAATAATAATAATAATAATAATAATAATAATAATAATAATAATAATAATAATAATAATAATAATAATAATAATAATAATAAATAATAATAATAATAATAATAATAATAATAATAATAATAATAATAATAATAATAATAATAATAATAATAATAATAATAATAATAATAATAATAATATAATAATAATAATAATAATAATATAATAATAATAATAATAATAATAATAATAATAATAATAATAATAATAATAATAATAATAATAATAATAATAATAATAATAATAATAATAATAATAATAATAATAATAATAATAATAATAATAATAATAATAATAATAATAATAATAATAATAATAATAATAATAATAATAATAATAATAATAATAATAATAATAATAATAATAATAATAATAATAATAATAATAATAATAATAATAATAATAATAATAATAATAATAATAATAATAATAATAATAATAATAATAATAATAATAATAATAATAATAATAATAATAATAATAATAATAATAATAATAATAATAATAATAATAATAATAATAATAATAATAATAATAATAATAATAATAATAATAATAATAATAATAATAATAATAATAATAATAATAATAATAATAATAATAATAATAATAATAATAATAATAATAATAATAATAATAATAATAATAATAATAATAATAATAATAATAATAATAATAATAATAATAATAATAATAATAATAATAATAATAATAATAATAATAATAATAATAATAATAATAATAATAATAATAATAATAATAATAATAATAATAATAATAATAATAATAATAATAATAATAATAATAATAATAATAATAATAATAATAATAATAATAATAATAATAATAATAATAATAATAATAATAATAATAATAATAATAATAATAATAATAATAATAATAATAATAATAATAATAATAATAATAATAATAATAATAATAATAATAATAATAATAATAATAATAATAATAATAATAATAATAATAATAATAATAATAATAATAATAATAATAATAATAATAATAATAATAATAATAATAATAATAATAATAATAATAATAATAATAATAATAATAATAATAATAATAATAATAATAATAATAATAATAATAATAATAATAATAATAATAATAATAATAATAATAATAATAATAATAATAATAATAATAATAATAATAATAATAATAAAATAATAATAATAATAATAATAATAATAATAATAATAATAATAATAATAATAATAATAATAATAATAATAATAATAATAATAATAATAATAATAATAATAATAATAATAATAATAATAATAATAATAATAATAATAATAATAATAATAATAATAATAATAATAATAATAATAATAATAATAATAATAATAATAATAATAATAATAATAATAATAATAATAATAATAATAATAATAATAATAATAATAATAATAATAATAATAATAATAATAATAATAATAATAATAATAATAATAATAATAATAATAATAATAATAATAATAATAATAATAATAATAATAATAATAATAATAATAATAATAATAATAATAATAATAATAATAATAATAATAATAATAATAATAATAATAATAATAATAATAATAATAATAATAATAATAATAAAAATAATAATAATAATAATAATAATAATAATAATAATAATAATAATAATAATAATAATAATAATAATAATAATAATAATAATAATAATAATAATAATAATAATAATAATAATAATAATAATAATAATAATAATAATAATAATAATAATAATAATAATAATAATAATAATAATAATAATAATAATAATAATAATAATAATAATAATAATAATAATAAATAATAATAATAATAATAATAATAATAATAATAATAATAATAATAATAATAATAATAATAATAATAATAATAATAATAATAATAATAATAATAATAATAATAATAATAATAATAATAATAATAATAATAATAATAATAATAATAATAATAATAATAATAATAATAATAATAATAATAATAATAATAATAATAATAATAATAATAATAATAATAATAATAATAATAATAATAATAATAATAATAATAATAATAATAATAATAATAATAATAATAATAATAATAATAATAATAATAATAATAATAATAATAATAATAATAATAATAATAATAATAATAATAATAATAATAATAATAATAATAATAATAATAATAATAATAATAATAATAATAATAATAATAATAATAATAATAATAATAATAATAATAATAATAATAATAATAATAATAATAATAATAATAATAATAATAATAATAATAATAATAATAATAATAATAATAATAATAATAATAATAATAATAATAATAATAATAATAATAATAATAATAATAATAATAATAATAATAATAATAATAATAATAATAATAATAATAATAATAATAATAATAATAATAATAATAATAATAATAATAATAATAATAATAATAATAATAATAATAATAATAATAATAATAATAATAATAATAATAATAATAATAATAATAATAATAATAATAATAATAATAATAATAATAATAATAATAATAATAATAATAATAATAATAATAATAATAATAATAATAATAATAATAATAATAATAATAATAATAATAATAATAATAATAATAATAATAATAATAATAATAATAATAATAATAATAATAATAATAATAATAATAATAATAATAATAATAATAATAATAATAATAATAATAATAATAATAATAATAATAATAATAATAATAATAATAATAATAATAATAATAATAATAATAATAATAATAATAATAATAATAATAATAATAATAATAATAATAATAATAATAATAATAATAATAATAATAATAATAATAATAATAATAATAATAATAATAATAATAATAATAATAATAATAATAATAATAATAATAATAATAATAATAATAATAATAATAATAATAATAATAATAATAATAATAATAATAATAATAATAATAATAATAATAATAATAATAATAATAATAATAATAATAATAATAATAATAATAATAATAATAATAATAATAATAATAATAATAATAATAATAATAATAATAATAATAATAATAATAATAATAATAATAATAATAATAATAATAATAATAATAATAATAATAATAATAATAATAATAATAATAATAATAATAATAATAATAATAATAATAATAATAATAATAATAATAATAATAATAATAATAATAATAATAATAATAATAATAATAATAATAATAATAATAATAATAATAATAATAATAATAATAATAATAATAATAATAATAATAATAATAATAATAATAATAATAATAATAATAATAATAATAATAATAATAATAATAATAATAATAATAATAATAATAATAATAATAATAATAATAATAATAATAATAATAATAATAATAATAATAATAATAATAATAATAATAATAATAATAATATTAATAATAATAATAATAATAATAATAATAATAATAATAACAATAATAATAATAATAATAATAATAATAATAATAATAATAATAATAATAATAATAATAATAATAATAATAATAATAATAATAATAATAATAATAATAATAATAATAATAATATTAATAATAATAATAATAATAATAATAATAATAATAATAATAATAATAATAATAATAATAATAATAATAATAATAATAATAATAATAATAATAATAATAATAATAATAATAATAATAATAATAATAATAATAATAATAATAATAATAATAATAATAATAATAATAATAATAATAATAATAATAATAATAATAATAATAATAATAATAATAATAATAATAATAATAATAATAATAATAATAATAATAATAATAATAATAATAATAATAATAATAATAATAATAATAATAATAATAATAATAATAATAATAATAATAATAATAATAATAATAATAATAATAATAATAATAATAATAATAATAATAATAATAATAATAATAATAATAATAATAATAATAATAATAATAATAATAATAATAATAATAATAATAATAATAATAATAATAATAATAATAATAATAATAATAATAATAATAATAATAATAATAATAATAATAATAATAATAATAATAATAATAATAATAATAATAATAATAATAATAATAATAATAATAATAATAATAATAATAATAATAATAATAATAATAATAATAATAATAATAATAATAATAATAATAATAATAATAATAATAATAATAATAATAATAATAATAATAATAATAATAATAATAATAATAATAATAATAATAATAATAATAATAATAATAATAATAATAATAATAATAATAATAATAATAATAATAATAATAATAATAATAATAATAATAATAATAATAATAATAATAATAATAATAATAATAATAATAATAATAATAATAATAATAATAATAATAATAATAATAATAATAATAATAATAATAATAATAATAATAATAATAATAATAATAATAATAATAATATTAATAATAATAATAGTAATAATAATAATAATAATAATAATAATAATAATAATAATAATAATAATAATAATAATAATAATAATAATAATAATAATAATAATAATAATAATAATAATAATAATAATAATAATAATAATAACAATTAAAATATAACATAACAGAAACAATAATAATACTGCAAGTAACCATAACTGAAATATAAATTCATTTAATTAATAACGATCGATTTTTCTCGAGTGTAGTTATTAAATGTTTATTCAAGAAACATACATACAATCCAATTTGGCATGGTAACGTACATTGGCTCATTTGCTTATGTTTGAATCTTTTGTCACTTTCAATATGGAGCAATACGATACTATAATACGATACGATAATAATAATAATAATAATAATAATAATAATAATAATAATAATAATAATAATAATAATAATAATAATAATAATAATAATAATAATAATAATAATAATAATAATAATAATAATAATAATAATAATAATAATAATAATAATAATAATAATAATAATAATAATAATAATAATAATATTAATAATAATAATAGTAATAATAATAATAATAATAATAATAATAATAATAATAATAATAATAATAATAATAATAATAATAATAATAATAATAATAATAATAATAATAATAATAATAATAATAATAATAACAATTAAAATATAACATAACAGAAACAATAATAATACTGCAAGTAACCATAACTGAAATATAAATTCATTTAATTAATAACGATCGATTTTTCTCGAGTGTAGTTATTAAATGTTTATTCAAGAAACATACATACAATCCAATTTGGCATGGTAACGTACATTGGCTCATTTGCTTATGTTTGAATCTTTTGTCACTTTCAATATGGAGCAATACGATACTGTTCCGCATTGACAGGTGTTGTGCTGTTTATTTTTTTACCATGCGTTGGCTTGCTTATGTTTGTATTCTTTTTTTTAGAGTTTTTTTTTTGTATCGCAATGTTCCGTTATTGCAATTTTTAGCAATAACCTTGATTTAATTCTCTTTTGTTAATTTCCGCGTATATTAAATGTAAACGTATGTCTTTTTGTTTTTCCCACGGTATTTGCGATATTATTATTTGTTTTCTTTTTGTTATTGGTTAAGTATGCCATGGCCATGAACTGCATTGCGTAGTTGTTAATGTTTGTTTTTTTTTATTATTAATTTTACATTATCAATGCAATTTTTATGCTTTCATTTTTTTTGTTGATATTTTTAGTTAGATTTAATATATATAAAGGAGGAAAAGTCAGAACAGTGGCAGATGAATACAAGTAGGTAAGCTGTTCTGGCTTCTCCCAGTAGCTAGCAAACATACTTGTCCGCCTTTGCTCTTTAATTTTCTAATTTTTCAGCAACATTGACGCCGTTTGGGCGTCGATTGACAGCGCCTGCCAGCGCTAAGGAGTATAACACGCTGTTAGGAGTATAACACGTAGTTCAAATCTGGCTATCTCATCAGCCATTTCATTGAATTTGTCTAACATTGACATAATTTATTTTTGGTATCACCGCAAATTTAATGAAAAAATATCCAAGAACCAGTTTGTTCTATATAAATTTTGCCCAAAAAACTTTGTAAAAATTTTTCCCGAAAGAAACGCAAAATCTCTTGAAATTTTTCTCAAAGATCAAGATGATATTTACGAATTGTTCTACGATAAAAATTTTAAAATGTCTAAGATGGCCACAAATATTCAAAAAATTCCACAAAAAAGTTCTTAACGATCAAGGTCAAATTCACGAAATGTTCCGCAATAAAATTTTTAAAATGTCAAAAAAATCTATGAAATGATTTCACATAACCTCAAATATAAGTGGCGTGGTTTGATCGATGTAGAAACAAATTCACTTAAGAAAAAAAGATGGCTCCAGTATAATAAATGTCGAAAACAAAATGGCGTAATCTTTATTAAATGGACTACTAAAGTGCAAATGGCGGTAACACGTTTAAGTCAAGTATTTAACCTTCAAATTTTACGAGCCACTAATTTCCTTATTTCACATGTATTTTATTTTTAGAAATTCACATCGTACGTACCTATACTCCTCTTGCTTTTTGTCAAATGTTTCTTCCTTACCGGTCGAAGGACCAAATGTTTGCTACACAGGCTGTTGTTCAGAAGAAATAGACGTGAGCTGGGGACCGAGAGTTTGAGATTGTATAATTATTACGGACAAGATACCACACACATTGAAACATATCATGTAACGCACATCCTGGGTGTACTCCTTACGAAAAGGGGAGCTGACGGCATACCTCAGCGAGCTTGACCTCACAAACACGGGCAACGTAGAAGAGTTGCGGAAACGACTAAACCCACCGGAGGTCACTGTGGGCCAAAACACCAACCGTACTTCGTCAACAGCGCTGCGTGACACGCCCGACTTCAAATCAACAGCGGACCAGGTCAGGAAATGGGGAGTGAAATTTAACGGGGAAGGAGCGCCGTTGGAGTTCACCGAGAGGATAGAGGAGCTCTCGATGGTGTACGCCGTCGACCTCGATCTCCTACCGACCATGATGCCCGAAGTGCTAACAGGCAGGGCTTTAATCTGGTTCCGGAACAACAACCGGCAGTGGCGAGAGTGGAAGCTTTTCAAACAAGACTTCCTCAAATTCTTTTTAACCCCACGTTATTTCGAACGGCTGGAAGACGAGGTCACGAAAAGACACCAGCGATCCAAGAAACTTTTGGACATTATACACTTGACATGCAAAATCTAATGAGACACACCGTCTACTCTGAGACTGAAAAGGTGGAACTTATATTCCGTAATGCCCTCCCCACATATGTTTGGTACATCCGGCGGAAAGATTTCGGCAACTTGGACGAACTTTTGGAAATGGCAGCAGACCTTGAGTGTATCTCCCCAACGCCTCAACATCCCAGGGAACAACACCGCCTAATAGTTCCAGAAGAAAATGTTCAGGGCAGACCAAACACCATCATCAACCCTCAAAGTGCCTGCCGGAATTGTGGCCTCGGCGGTCATATCGCCACCAGGTGTAAAAATCCACGAGTCAGTAAGTTGTTGGGAATGCGGTCGACTAGACGTACGAACCATCGGGTGTTGCCGACTAACGGGAAACGATTGTCGTGGCCGTGCTGAACGAGGGGGTCCGCAGAACGATTTCCCTCAAAATTAAAAACGTACCTCCAATATACCTCTATGAAGCTGATGGCCAACATAAGGATAGGGAGCCGGGTAATAGCGGCCACAATAGACTCAGGTGCCACCAGTTGTTTCATCAGCCCAGGCCTGGCCAACACTCTGCCGAACGGAGGTTGCACCTTATGAATCGAAAGTGACACTAAAGGACGGATACCGAAGAAGGCATATTACACATACCTTCGATCTCGACATCACCCTAGGATACCGACGCATAAACACCAAGGTTTTAGTCATGCCCGATACCACGGAAGATCTCATCATCGGATTGGATTTTCTGGAGAAGTGCGAGACCCAAGTTATATGTGCAGGACTTATGCGCAAGTTTAAACGGCCTCCTCAAGCCGATTCTTCACCAAGAGGCGGCGAAATAAACCGTCACCTGATGTCATCACCCACTCCGATATGCTCAGCTGTCCCCGAGAAGGTTCCACCACGAGACGAGGGACCAAATCTCAGTGAAGCAATAGAGGCCGCCAAAGTTCACGTAACGGAGCAACCTAGGAGTGACAGGGATGAGACCCCCAACCAAGAGATGAGGATAACCAGCGATCGCCCTGTACAAAGTCACGAGATCTCGTCATCCCAAACGTTTCGGGGACATCAGACACCACACTGTGCCCGTCATCACCACCATCTTCCACCTCTTCATCCTCGAGTACATCCTCGTCATTATCCTGGCATACCTCATCCTCGTCATCAGCCAGGTCGGAGCCAACCACGATTTTCCCCCCAGAGGCAGAGACCGACGGCGGGGAACAATCCGTTTCAGGACACCAAGAGACACGGGTTAACCCGTGACTTACGAACACCTGGAACGCCATCCCACCACAACAGTCGTATACTCCTCCCGGCACACCCCCGGGGCGTAACACGTTATTCGCCACCGTGGACACCACCACTAAGAAGCCCGTCTCACCTAATGAGAACAGAGGACTACATATCGGAAAGAGTTCAGGGTCTTCTAAACCCACACATCCGCCACATGTTGTGTCATTATTCCCCAGGAAAACGGGGTAATCGGACGTTCAAGATAGATAGATACCGATATCGGATACAGATAACTCGACAGCATATTGCAGTGGTACAACGGCTGAATAATAAAGGTGGTAAACAGGAGGAAGGGTCTGTGCGACGACATGACAATCCCCGGAAGTGAACTGCCAGCGCCAAACCGAATCCCGGGGAGGGACATGTGTAATGACAGAAGTCGTAACCTCGTTTCTCTCAACACTGCATAATATCATTTTGCTGTCATATTTAATTTTACCACTAGAATTGTGGACTTATTTTGTTGTTCTACATTTATTTGAATTAAAATTTTTGTATTATCGTAGGGAAACGTGGAGTAATAAGGACACACTAGTTATTGTCCTACGTAGAAATATGAATGAGAGAGTAGGGGAATATGAGTATAACAAATGAGAGAAATTCCTTACTCTCTTTCCAATATTCCATTTTCTTTCTATCTGTCGACTATATAAAAAGAGTGACAGCAGGAAAATAGGGATGAGTTGGCTGCGGTCGTTGAAGCGAACAGGAGTATTCTCAAGAATTTTGTAAGTTTCCTTGAACAATATTATGTATTCATGAAGGTCCTGGAGCACATCCTTGAAGGTCCTTTAACATCCTCGGAAGGTCCTCGAACATCCTTGTAGGTCCTTTAACATCCTTTGAAGGTTCTCGAACATCCTTGAAGGTCCTTTGACATCCTTGGAAGGTCCTTCAACATTCTTGGGAGGTCCTTGAACATCCTAGAAGAAACTTTGACATTCTTGGAAGATCCTTAAACATCGTTTGGAGGCCCTTGAACATCCTTGAAAGTCCTGGAACGCATCCTCGAAGATCCCTGGAAGGTTCTTGAACGTCCTCGAACATCCTTGGAAGGCCCTTGTACATCCTTGAAGGTCCTGGAACACATCCTCGAAGGTCCTTGGAAGGTCCTTGAACATCTTTGGGATGGTCCTGGAACATCCTTGGAAGGTCCTTGAACACTCTTATAAGGTCCTTGAAGATCACTGCAACTTTAACCAGGATCAGTGTGTCGTTCCAGATCACTGCAACTTTACCCAGGATCAGTGTGTCGTTCTAGATCACTGCAATTTTAACCAGGATCGGTGTGTCGTTCCAAATCACTGCAACTTTTACCAGGATCAGTGTGTCGTTTCAGATCACTGTAGCTTTAACCAGGATCAGTGTGTCGTTCCAGATCACTGCAACTTTGTCCAGGATCAGTGTGTCGTTCCAGATCACTGCAATTTTAACCAGGATCAATGTGTCGTTCCAGATCACTGCAACTTTAACCAGGATCAGTGTGTCGTTCCAGATCACTGTAACTTTAACCGGGCCAAGGGCCATCAGCAGTCGACAATAATACCCGGAAGATCCCTTCCACTCTGTAGTGTATACTTTCAATAAACAATTTTATAACGTCAGAACTCGTCTTTTACTCTCGGCCAAAGAAAGAAATTTCTGTGACGATCCCTAATCCCGCGAGATTACCCAAGCAACCGGAGGAAACTCGTCGTAGCTGGGGTCATTTGTATGGGGACTAGGTCTGAACATGGACCGATTTTAAGCAATTTCAATAGCGTTCATCCTATGGCGGGTGGAAGCTTATATACCAAATTTCATCAAAATATATTCATATTTGCGACCTGTACTTTGATTAAACACAGACGGACGGACGGACATAGCTAAATCGACTCAGAAAGCGATTCAGAGTCGATCAGATTCTGAGTCGATCGGTATAATAAAAGGTGGGTCTAGGTCAAATATTTTTTGTAGTTACAAGCAGCAGCACAAAGTCATTATACCCAAACCACATGGTGGTATAGGGTATAAAGCAAATCTAAAAAAAGAAATACTCCAATATACAAATAATACATAAACAAAAAAAAAACAAACCATAAAGCAAAATTAGATAACAAACAACAATAACAAACTAACACACTGTAAAAAAATCTACATTTTTTAAATACTCTTTTTTTCTCTGCGATATATCCAAGCAAATGGATTTTTTTCTTACGGCGATCAGTGGCATTGTTATTGTTTGTTTTTATTCTTTTCCCTTTTCTACGTAGTACAAGCAGCTAGTATCTGTTTTGTTGTTGGGTTAATCGTTTCACCTATAAAGCAAGAATGAGCTCTTGTACCATCGTAAGGAAAATTTACTTAATTTTTATTTTATTTGATGTCAGGTATTTTTCGTATCGACTTTTGCAGCATACGCGGACTTAGAAAGAATTTTTTGTCAGTATATATATGCCCATATTTGTATTCATTGGCCGGATGTTTTCGCCTTATGTGAGACCCAAGTAAGTGGTGATGCTGATCCACAGGATATTCACTTCACTTATATAGGGGTCTTGTTATGTACATTCGCGACAATGATGTGTACCAGTTCCAGCAAAATTTTAACTGTAATGATGCAGAATTTAACTCACTTTGGGTTAGGTTCAAAATCAGGTCACACATTTTGTATTTCGAGTTTCCATATAGAAGCCCAAACATAGAAAGGGAGCATACCTATAATGGCATCGATGCCCTTTTTGAATCCATAACTAGAATCCTAAGCGCCCCGGTAGGTGAGTAGGTAGCGTGCACGCCTATCATGCGAGGGGTCGTGGGTTCGATTCCCACCAGAGGCTCTGGTCAGTCGCTGCAAAAAAAAAATAAAAAATGAACACAATACTCCCTCATTCCTCCTTAACCTATTTTCCTGAGATCAACACAATGCACTGCATCTGTAGGGGGCATCCCCTGAGTGTTGATTAATTAAAAAAAAAAAAAAAAAAGAGTTGCCCGAATAGCGAAATCGTAGTTGCCGGCGATTTTAATATTCACAGCTCTTCTTGGCTTCACCACTCTAGTCAAACAACTCCCGAAGGCCGTTGCGTTGAACTTTTCGCGGCGCATAGCGTCACTAGTGAATGAACCAACGTACATTCCGTGTATTGAAAGGCAACGACAAAATACTCTTGACCTTTTTCTCACTTCACACCCTGATAAGTATGATGTGAAAATATTTGCGCATCTCGGCAATTCAGATCACTGTACCATTTTCGCATCCTTTTCGTACTCTGTCCTTCAAAGTGTTTCAGCACCAGCTATGAATGCTCAGTTTTTATTTACGAAAAGAAAAGGCTCGTTGGGCTGAGCTCAACGATTTCTTCAAGCACTTCAACTGGAAACTTTGTTTCCTGGATAAAAATGTAAATGCTGCTGCGAAAATGGTGGAAGCATTCAGATATTGGCGTGAAAATAAAAATCCCATCACTGACCTGCTACGCAAACAGGCGAGAACTGGATGTGCCAAAACACCAATAAGCGAAAAGTTTCTTTGCGATCAATGTCTTCGTGCTAAAGTTCTCACTGCTCCTCGGGGCTAGCTAACCTTTTACTGCCCGAACTTGAAAGGGTATCTTGTACTATGCTGAAAATGTTCTTTTGACACATGCAGTTTAAAAGGTTCTTTCGAATGTCAACGTAAATAAGTCTGCGGAGCCGGATGGTATACCACCACTGGTGCTGAAACAGTGCTATTCGATGCCTGCTAGTCCATTGGCCAACCTTTTTGGCCTTTCGTACCGTGCGGGTGTCTTTCCCTCTTGTTGGAAGGTTGCTAATGTCCAACCAATCCCTAAAAAAAGGGTGAGGCTACTAACCCTGAAAATCACCGTCCAATTGCAATCTGCTCTACGCTCTCAAAGGTGATAGAGAGCATGATCAATTTCCTTTTTGTGAACTACCTATAGGCCAACTCACTTTTTAATGATCGACAGTATGGCTTCCGTAGAAATCGTTCCACGGGAGACCTGTTAGCCTCTACTTTCTGAGAACTGGAGTCGGTACATTCGCAATCTTGGTGAAAGTAAAACGGTTGCTCTAGATATTTCCAAGGCATTCGATCTTGTGTGGCACGGTGCATTGGTATCCAAGCTTATTGCATTTGGGGTCGGTAATGGCTTCTCTCGTTTTATATCGAGTTTTCTCAGAGACCGAACAATACGTGTTGTTATTGATGGAGTCTCATCTAATGAGTTTCAGCTTAATTCAGGGATACCCCAACGTTCCGTTCTTTCTCCTTTTCTTTTCCTTATCTTTCTGGACGACCTTCTTGGTCAAATTTTTAACTCTATATACTCTTTCGCAGATGACAGCATCCTTTGTCATTCATTTTCCTTTAATTGTACGCCAAGCCTCTTGGGTAAAGCGAATAAGGTTGATTTTAATTCGATGAAGACACAATGTTGTATGTTGACCCCTAGGGCCATGGATTCAACAATGTCATCTGTATATATGGGTGGTATACGTATTGAGTAATCGGATACTCTTGATTTTTTAGGCATGAGAATTCAATGCGATGTTCGTTGGAACGAGGAGCTTCAAAATCTATTTTGGAGCTACTGGACCGTGTGCAAAGGAGGGCGTTGGCGCTCATCAATGACAGTAGGGTATCCAACTCTACTAACTCATTGGAATATCGTCGGAATGTGGGTTGTGTAGCACTGTTCTATAGATATTACAATGTGAAATGATCTTCTGAGATTAGCGAACTTATTCCAAGTGCCCGAGTTTCGGTTCGCTCTACCCGCTTAATAAAGCTTAAAGTGCCGGATTTTTTTTTTAAATTTTGTTCAAGAACATTTTTTAAAACCTGAAAAAGTACTTTTCAAAATTTTATGGAAATAATTACTTATTTTCGGTCTCATTGCGCAATAGGTTTACAACGTGGCAATAAAACAATACTTCGTATTGGAGTACCTATAAGTATAGAGACCAAAAAAAAACTGTGGCTTTAATCAATTTATCTTGAAAAAACTGCCATTAAATTTCATAAGTTAGGGTTTTTTAGCACAAAAGTGGTCTGGGGCATTTGCTATTTCTTAGCGATTTTTTATTCGATTTTGTAGTTGTATAGCTTTTCGGAAAGGCTGTTTAATTCTGAAATCGATTCATATAGCAAGTTGTTGAAAAAATTAAACTGTAGAACGAAATTTTCGAAAAATCTGAAAAGAGTCAGAGTTTCCCCATAAAAACACACTTCTGGTACTTTGGGCCCCACTAGGCACCAGAAGGCACCGTCGCACAGTGGCGCCATTTGAGTTTTTTCGTTGCAAAAATCATATCTTTTGAACCGAATAACATAATTTAACAGTTTAGACAGCATATGATAGATAACTGTTCAGCCTATGAAATGAGCATTTGGAGAGGGTGCTGCGCTTTGTAGGGGCCTACTTATGGGTTATCAAAATTAAAATTTGTAGAAAAATCAATTTTATGGTAACTAAATAAAATTATTTTTACATTTTTAGATTGTTTTTATTTTTTTTCTTTAGGGTTTTATGTTTTAAATTATTACCCAACAAATTAAAAAAAATTACTTCTTTTTTAAATTTATTTTTTCAATTTTCTGTAAAATATTCATCACAATTCGTAAGAGAAGGTATATCTAAAAGACTAATCATTTCTAAACTATAATTATAATTAACTCTATTCGTGACTTCACATGCCGCAAGGAAGAAATAAGTGGATCGGAAGATGCTGCCAACATGTTGAAGAGGTCCTAATTTTGCCTTACCCTTGATGCTTTGAATGTGTTCTGCAATCTATATTTTTTATAAAATTTATTAAGAGACTCCTGTGGTTCTTCAGAAAGCTCTCCAATTGGCAAAGACTGGTACTCAATTATATCTTTGCCATGCGCCAATATTTTATGGATGGTCGGGGTCAACTTCTTCTGTGGATATATTTCTGCTAAAAGAGATGCAGTTTTCGATGCATATTCTCCATATTTTGTAGAATTGACATTTTCTTTGCAGTTTAAAACATTCAAGATCGTTCCCAATCTTGTCACGATTTGATTGTCAATTCCAGTGATTCTAATTACTGCCTCATCATTTTCAAAAAATCTCCTAGAAGTGTTTCCATCGTTTGAGTTACCATATCCGTGCTTGGGACAGTCTACTTTTAGTCCAACTTGTTTAAAAAAAGCGTCCTGTATTTGCTTCTTTCTGATCTTTTCCTTATCCTTTATTGATGTATTTTCATCGAAGTTTTCCTCCTCTTGTGGTAGAGTATACGCCACTTTTAGCAAGAACTCCATACACCTTATCCTTGCATGCAATGGTGATATTCCATATTCGTAATTCTCCTCGTTTGTAGAATCGTTTAAATTACCAAAGTTCTTCTGATTCTTTTTGCAAATCGGGCATGACAATGTTGAGGTTGCTCCTGTCAGTTCGCTTACGGCTTTTCCGTCAACCATGGTGAGGTAGAACGCGTAATTGCATTCAATATATTTTCCTTCTCCAATTTGCAGCTTTGTAGGCTTTTCTTGCTTATTTGTTCTTCAATGTCCTTCACCGTGGTCCTTATGAGTTCTGCCGATTCCGTTGCAAACTGAAATATTATTGGTCGGCAATAATGCACTGATGACGGATGTGGATTTTTCCAGTGTAGGGAAATATCAGATTTTAGCCGCAAAGGAACAACAGATGCCATAAACATATTTCCGTCCAATATTGTAGCGTCATCGGAAGATATCCTTTGCTTATAAACGCTTTGTCCAGATGATCCATCGCAGCCCCATTTGCTGATCAATGTCAGTTTCTCAGGAAAAATTTTCACCTCATTTTCAGGAAGACTTTCCAACAACCGTTTTGCTGTATGGCCCATGAGATCCTGCAGATTGGCTTTCACAGAGACTTCCGTAAACTCCGTATGCAGTGGTCGTGAATTTATTTTCGCTTGCGTAATATGCTTGTATCCTGGTAAAATGTCAGCCCCGTATCGCATCAAGGATGCCCGTAGTATCTCATATTTTTCTTTGGAAAGTTGTAAGTCCATAAACAAGGCCAAGGCTTCTTCGGAACCATACTTTTTAATGTGTGCGTTTGTGGGCGTGGGAATGCTTTCCTTAATCCTTTTTAGTCGCAGTGGGCTTGCATCAGCAACAGATTGTGTAATCTGCGACCTAACTCTTTCACCATCCTTTGCATATTTAATAGACAGCGCGTCCGATAAATGCTTCGTGGTCAAGTCAATGGTGGCATCGGTTTCCTCTTTCTTGTGAAAATTGAGCACTCCTCAATATTTTTTTTTGGCCTTCTTTTTGCTCCTCTGGTTGATGTGGTGGGTTTACCTACTGCCAATATATCCAGGATGGTGTCTTCATTAAGCCAGTCCTCGTATTTGGAGTTGAAGTTCTGAATGGTTCGATTAGATTTCACCCATTATGCCTTAATATTTGCATATATCAGATAAAAATTATTTTTTATAATTTCGCTTCTCTCAATATTTCCTTATAAGCTATCAAGTTCTTCTAAAGCAGCTTCCGTGAAAAACTTTGGTGTGGTTGACCTTCTAAACAGTTCAAATAATTTTAAATTGTTCAACGCCATGTTTTCAGTACTTAAATTGTTTAACGCCATGGTTTCAGTACTTGTTGCGCCAACTTTCAGTCGTAGACTAATCCAGGCATTATGCTTATTTTGCAATATATAGGCTTATGCTACCATGCCTAAAAATTTACCTGTTCCCTGCATACATATGGATTTAGGCTGAATTATGCAATTTTGATATTATGCTCGTGTCTAAATTAGACTTGTGCCTACCTGGAGGGACCATAAGTCATTATGCTTATTTTGCAATATATAGGCTTATGCTACCATGCCTAAAAATTTACCTGTTCCCTGCATACATATGGATTTAGGCTGAATTATGCAATTTTGATATTATGCTCGTGTCTAAATAAGATTTGTGCCTACCTGGAGGGACCATAAGTCAATATTGTTCTTGACCATTTGTACTCCAAAGTAATTTTTAAGTGAGGTGCGTACCTGCGAATTTCAATGAGTAGTTTTTTGTGCATCCTATGTCTGTAACAGAATATTGGGAGTAGACTTTGGCAGAGGCTCACAGGTAGACAACCGACTTAAAATGCAATTTTGAAACTATTAGATCAAACTTCTGTCAGCCAAACATGTAAGGGATGTACGCCATACAATTTCTGCAACCATGTCTTTTTAAACTTTTTTACCTCTAGAAGCCAAACGGGCACGTACGGGAAGATAAAACATTTTGAATTATGTAAAGAAATAATCAAAGAACATGTTTTGCAAATATGGCAAATATAGAAAATTATAGATTTTTTTTATTTTCCGTCAAAGTTGAAAAATAGTGAAAAAACGGATAGTTTTTAAATAGTGATTTACCAGGAGAAATACAAAGCAAACAGTTAATTTTTTTTTATCATTATACATTTAATAAATACGTCAATCAATACAAACAAAAAATAAGGCGATTCGTTACCTATTTTTCGTGATATTACATCTGAAATCGCAACAAATTGACTAAAAATTGTGTGTTTTTTTGAAAACCGAAAGTCGGTCAACTTTGAACAGTTATATCTTCTAAACTAAAAATGTGATATCATTAAGAGTAGCATATTTGAAATCGTTGAACAGTTTCCTATAACATGGGTTTATTCAAAACTTCGTCGGCGCACATGAAAATTTTGATTTATGCAACCTCGTTCGCTCTACGGGCGCCACTGTGCGTCGGATCGAGCTAAAAAATTAAGACAACATTTACGACAGCAAACGTCATATTTTACAGAGCAAAAATATGAAGATTTAAAAAAAAATCCCATACAACCTGCGACCAGTCAATGCACATACTTAGTGTATTGTATCGGTCTGAACATTGGACAGAGCAATTCCACTCACATTTAGAATTGTACTCGTAAAATTTTGAGAAATTTGTTCTGCCAAAAATACATAATCGCCTATTTCTATTGTACATAGTAGAATAAGAATAAGTAATTATAAGTCATTGAGTGGAATTTAGAAAGTCACTCGAAATTATCCGTCTAGTCAATCTCGTGTCTAGTTTAGAAGGCACAACTTTGATAAAAGAAATAACAGTCTTTTGCTACTACCAAAACAATAAGAACGCTTTTTAATTACACTCTGCGAACATCACACAATGGAATTTGTGGACTCGTGTCTGTCGCAACACCTTTGGCTGTACCCGTTGTTGATAAAGAGGATATACCGGATCTTGTTGATGTACCACCTGCGTCTGCTGATACTCCAGCACCAGTCATGTCGTCGATTTCTGAAACCAATGAAACCTTGAGCTCGAATGGTACGGTTGAAATCGCTAATCGTCAGTGTAGCGAAATCTGGGAATGGTAGTCCTTCACTACTATTATTCACGATGTGCACAATAATACACAAGTCCTTTCCGTAAATATAGAGCTGAACATAACATCCTCTTATATTATGATCGTTACATTCACTCTGGTTCGAACAAGAAGCAAGTACTTCGAGTCTGTTTCAGATGCCATGGTCCAGCCGTATGATACATTCGGGAATATATATTTATGAGTAAGTTATTTCATGCTGAACTAAGTGAACAAATATGTGCTATAATAATATTTGCCAGGATATGCCAGTCGAAGCCAGGATTAGTAAAAACGATTTCAGTGTTTGATGTCAAGATAATGATATTTATTTTTATAAAGCATTTAACTATTATTCAGATACGAGAACCAGGGTAGATTTTCCATTTAAGTCGCGCTGGTCGCGGTTGCCTCACTACTGCCCCGAATTGTGTCTTGTCATGTCATTTTAAAAAAGGGGGATAGTGTATTAGTTAATACTAAGCCTGGGACCTATGGCCAGTAGTATCCCTGTGCACTAATACTACAGTGTCTGGGAACTATGGCTGTTACAAACCAGTAGTAACCCCGCTCACTACTACTACAGTGTCTGGGAACTATGGCTGTTACAAACCAGTAGTATCCCCGCTCACTACTATCAGCTGCGTTTTTCCATCACTGTATGTGGCTACTAGCGAAGCTATTACAGACTTGCACTAGATGTCCGCACACGGTGACAAGTCGAACCCAACTGAAGTTGTTGTAGAATGAACCTTCATATATAAATGGTATGTTGCTAAAAATGAAACAGAATTAATTATCGTGTATGGGTGAGAGTTGGATTATAACTAATACATCTTACTTCCCGAAACCAACTGAAGTTGTAGTAGAATGTACACACATTTAAATAGTCTGCTACTAACATAGAAAGAGACTTTATCGTGTCTTGTATAAGTGAGAGTTGGATTCTATATTCTAACTAACACCGGATTAAGGTGGGGATAAGTATGGGAAGGCTAAGAGACACTATTGCTCACTAATACAGTCCAATGTAAAAAGTGTGTGTGTGAGTCGATTCTACCTAGGTTCTCTTATACTGAACTCTTATACAAGTTAACAACAATTTAATTTCATTTTCAATTTTGCCAATTTAGCATTCGCTCATTTAAATATGTCACTATTCATATTGCGACAGAAATAATTCTTTTTATTAGCAATTCTGTTGATAAAGCAACACGAGTTGTGTTTTTATTTATTTAAACATAATATTAACTAACTGGCGCCCAACAAAATAAATACACTCAAGTAGTGAAAATAAAAAATCAAAAAATACTTAAAGTGCAGTGGAAAAAGTTTAAAAACTAAAACAGTGTAAATTAAATTCATTAAAAAAATGAAACAGTTCCTTAAGAAACAACAATTAAAAGGACACTGAAGCAAGAACTCTAATAAAAATATTCTAAATATTAACCTAAGTGAAAACTGTTAAAATATTAAACTAACCTAGAAATAAAAGGTTAATAAAAATTTTTTTAAACTAATAAATTAAAAAAATTAACTATAACTTAAATTCTAATAAACCTTGATACGAAACTTTTAAAATCAATTGTAAGCTCCACTTAAAGAGAAGTACAACATCGTCACCAGGCAACGATTTTGCCTGGGCAGCAAGAGGGAAAAGGATTAAACATCAACATCAAATCGGACATCAACACCGTCACTAAATTGTAGCAACACCGCATCAAATCCAACTCCAACATAGATGAAAAAATTAAGTTACCTATCAGCTTAATGTAAGTCAAAACAAATAACTGCAAAAATCAGAATTTTTCAAAAGGAAAAACAAGATATTTATAAAACTTTCAAATCGAACATATTTAAATTTAAGAAATAATTTTTCATTGCCTTCTTAAGAAAGAAAATACATTTTTAAAAGATCTTTAAATTGAAAAATATTTTCTACAAAGAAACTTACCTAAAAATAAACTTTTAAATTGAATATTTTGAACTAAATTCAAATCACCTAAATTAGAAAATATTTCATACAAAGTGTTAATATTAAAATTAATTTACTATAACAAAAATATAATTCCTAAATTAAATATCATTTAAATTAAAGGAAATTTTCTATAAATTACTAGTTTTAAAACTAAATTACTATAACAAAATAAAAGAAATTCTTTCTGCGAAAATATAAATCCTAAATTAAATCTTCACGTTGTATCACTTATGTTAAATTAAATATTTTTTATTAAATTAAAATCAATTAAATTGAAAGATAGTTTCTACAAATAAACTTTTTAATCCATCTATATCAAATTGAATATTCTAATTAAGCATTAATAATCACCCTCTAAAACTCGAAAATTTATTTTATCGAAACCAAACCTTACAAATTTTTAGAAATTAAAAAACAAAATGTCCAACCCAGAAAATTTAATTCGCCCTCCTATACTAAATCCCAATAATCCCAACATCCCACCCATCCATCAAAACGCTCAATTTGAGGCGAACATCATCAATGTAGTAACTAGAATTTGTAGGGAACAGTGTAGAAATGCAGTAGAAAACATACTAAATCCCAATGCGGAAATTTCAGGGGTAGATCAGGGAATAGACGAACGATATAGGGAAAACCTTACAGACTTGGACAAAGTTCCCGACATTGTTCGCTGTCTGCGAGAATTTTCAGGCAATCACGCAGAATTTAGCTCCTGGAGGAAGAGCGTAGAACGGGTTTTGGGTTTGTATGAATCGACAAGAGGCACTCCGAAGTATTTTGCGACCCTTAATGTTATTAGAAACAAAGTCATAGGGGCGGCCGATGCCGCATTGGAATCCTACAACACTCCTTTGAACTGGGAATCCATTTCACGTTGCCTCGCGTCACACTACGCTGACAAACGTGATCTTGGCACATTGGAATACCAAATGACCACTCTCGTTCAAAGTAATAACTCCGTCCAAGATTTCTATCAGGACGTCTACTCACATTTGTCTTTAATCGTGAATAACAGCTCATGCATGACAATTGGTAGAGAAGCCATGGACACTCTGATCCAGACTTACAGGGACAAGGCGCTAGATACATTTATCCGTGGACTACGAGGCGACCTTTCCAAATTATTATGCATTCGGGAACCGACAACTCTCCCACAGGCATTGCATCTGTGCCTAAAATTACAGAATCAAAACTTTCGTACAGAATATGCTTACAACAGAAATATCAGAAATTCACAAGCCCCTCTGGGGAACAATCGGAATTTTAAACCACAAATCCCTAATAAGCCGAACAAATTTTTCCCTACTCTAATGACAACCTCAAACCCAAGATCTCAATTTGAAGTAAATCATCCCAATAATTTCACCCCACACCAATATTATAACTACAGACCGCAACAAGTTCTTGGCCAAAGGCAATTCCCAAATCAACTCCAAGGAAATATAAATAATAATTTCAGACCGAATATTCCACCACCACGTCCACTTGCGCCAAAACCACCGACAAAACCAGAACCAATGGATATAGATCAATCAATGCAAACAAGAAACATTATATGAACCGACCCAGACCTAATGGTAGATTCATGGGAAAGAGACCAACCGATCAATCATTACAACAACCACAAAAATTTCAAAGGAATTTCCACGTTGATACGGAACCTACAGAAGCAGCAAACCCTGAAGAGGAACTTGCTGCGGGCTACTATAATGAGATGTCATCTTACGAAGCAGAAGAGGAATTACAACCGCTGCAAGAATACATTAATGATCACGTGCAATATATGTCAAATGAACAAGAATATGACCAACACTACGCAGACATTCATTTTTTAGAATAACGAACTCGTCTTTGCCGTATTTCGAAACAAAGACGAAAGACGGGGAAATACTGAGGATATTGGTGGACACAGGATCAAATAAGAATTATATACAGACTTCATTTATAGGAACAGCCATTCGGAACGAAAACACCTTTTATGCAAATTCCGTGGGAGGGAAAGTTCCAATAACCCACCACACATTCATTAATCTTTTTGGAGTAGGAGACCTAAAAATAAAATTTTTCGGATTACCAACACTAAAATCTTTTCATGCCATATTGGGTAATGATAGCCTTAAGGAACTATCAGCTGTTATTCATACAGCAAAAAATTTAATGGTCGTGAAAAACAACATTAAAATTAAATTGAGACAACAAATATCACAATGTGTAAATAATATTACGATTAGAACAGACCATATGAAAGAGGACCAGAAATGCAAGATAAATAATCTAGTATTAAAATATCGAAATTTGTTTGCTGAACCCAATGAAAATCTGACTTACACGACAACCGTAAAAGGGGAAATCCGAACAACCACCGATAATCCTATCTACTCCAGATGCTACCCCTACCCGATGAATCTGAAAGATGAAGTCGAACGTCAGATAGAAGATCTTCTGAACCAGGGTATCATTAGACCCTCCAAATTACCATACAATGCACCAGTATGGATTGTATCAAAGAAAATGGATACCTCAGGCGTAAAAAAATTTAGAGTAGGCAGATTTAAGATCATTTCTAGGTATGTCAGGGTTTTACCGCCGCTTTATTAAGGACTATGCCAAATTGGCAAAACCCTTAACAACGCTTTTAAGGGGGGACGAGGGACGAATGTCCAAAAATATGTCTAGCAGAGTGAAGGTCAAAATGAGCGACGATGCCTTAAATGCATTTAATAAAATAAAAAAGACATTAATATCAGAGGACGTTATGTTAACATACCCCAATTTCGAAAAAGAGTTTCACCTCACTACAGACGCATCAAACTACGCGATTGGTGCGGTATTAGAACAAGATGGGAGACCAATTACATTCATTTCCAGGACACTTAATAGAGCAGAAGAACATTACGCGACAAATGAAAAGGAGATGCTCGCGATTATTCGGGCAGTCAAAGCATTTAGAAACTACCTCTATGGCTCTACAAAGTTTAAAATTTTTACGGACCATCAACCACTCACATACGCACTAACCAACAAAAATTCTAACGGCAGACTTAAAAGATGGAAAGCATCTCTAGAGGAATACAATTATGAACTACTTTACAAACCAGGTAGGACCAATGTCATCGCGGACGCATTATCTAGACCGCCGCAACAGGTATTTCAGATAGGTTCAACAATCGCTACCCAACATAGCAATCAAAGCTCTCCCAAAAACCTCATCCAGTATACTGACACACCAATAAACGCGTTCAAAAATCAGATAATATTAGAACAACATGACAAACAGTCGTACGAATTCCAAATCGTGTTCCCAACATATCACCGCCACATCATTTTGGAACCGAACTTCACCGAGGAACGGTTGAAGGAAATTCTGAGTAAATATTTAAACCCCTCAGTTACAAATTGCTTAAAGACCACGGACCAAATACTTGGCAAGGCACAGGAAATATATTCCAAGAATTTTTACAGATTTAAAGTTCTTTACACGAGGAAAATGGTAACAGATATCCCTAACGAAACAGATCAAGAAGTAGAAATCACAAACGAACACAACAGGGCACACCGAAACGCTAACGAGAACAAAGCCCAACTTCTTGAAAGATGTTATTTCCCTCAAATGACAGCTAAAATTAAGAGAATTAACAAATTATGTAAAATATGCAAGGAAAATAAATACGATAGACATCCTAACAACATAAACATTCAAGAGACACCAATCCCACAATATCCAGGACAAATTGTGCACATTGATATCTACATAACAGAAAAGACATCTATTCTGACGGGAATCGATAAACTTACCAAATATGCACAGGCACGAATATTAAAATCAAGGGCAACAGAAGATATTAGGCAACCCCTAAGAGAGATACTTTTGAATTTTGGAATGCCCGAAATTGTCGTAATGGACAATGGGAAATCTTTCAGCTCAAAATCTATAATATTCATGATGGAGAATCAGTTCAATATAAAAGTTTTCCGAATTCCTCCGTACGCCAGTACCGTAAACGGACAAATAGAAAGATTTCATTCAACCCTCTCAGAAATTATGAGATGCCTCAAATCTGAAGGAACGCAACTTAACCTGTCCGAACTTTTAGACAAATCTATCTTTGAATACAACAATACAGTCCACTCATCCTTGGGAAAAAACCAGTTGAGGCATTTTTCGGTAGAAAGTCTCATGGTAACCCTAAAGAACGCGAAAATGACATAACGAAAATGGTCAAGGATATTAAGGATAAACAGTTGTCAGATCTAAATTACCACAATCGAGACAGAATTATCCCTAGAACATATAAAATAGGGGAGGTAATATTTGTTAGGGTCAATAAGAGATTGGGGACTAAACTTTCTAGGAGCTATAGGCCAGAAATAGTTAAAGAAGACAAGCATACCACTGCGTTGACAGATAGTGGGAAAATTGTTCATAAGAACAACATCCGCAACTAGCGAGATATAGATTTCTTAAATTTTTCTCTCTTTTCTAGCGTTACATTATTATCTCTCACTTATGGCGAGGTGAAAATACTGGACTACACCAATTCAAGGGTGGTAGCTATCGATACTGGGTCTGCTAGAATCCAGTCTGGTACAGTGAAATTGGTACATGTGGTTGATATGGACAATTACGAAAAGGTAATCGACGATATACGGTCCATCGTCCACTCAAATGTGAGCACTTCCCATCCTCTCTATCCTTTCCTTTCCTATGAAATAGAACAACTCAAAATACACATTGATGGTATAAAACCAAGAAACAAGAGATCCTTAGATTTTATTGGATCAGCATGGAAATGGGTCGCAGGCAATCCAGACCATGCTGATTTCGAAATTATTGAGCAAAAAATAAACAATGCATTAATATTTTCAATTTACATCAACGATTTAGTGCGACATTTACAATACTGTAATGTCCACATGTATGCTGACGATGTACAACTCTATATAAGTAGTGATTTAAACAATATAAACGATTGTTTGGAAAAACTAAACAGAGATCTGAAACACATTCATGACTGGGCAAATATAAACGGTTTGTGTCTTAATCCTATAAAGTCTAAGTGTTTAATAATAGCTAAGAAAACTTTGAAGTTACCTTTTGAGCCGATTGTAATGCTTAATGATCAAAAAATAGAAATTGTATCAACAGCCAAGAATCTTGGTATCACTTTTAATTCCACTCTCACATGGTGCGACCATATAAATGCTGCTACAGGGAAAACTTATGCAATACTACGCACACTGTGGAACACCCAGTATGTTACACCACTTAAGATTAGAAGTTTATTAGCAAAAACCTACTTAATACCAACTCTACTATATGGATGTGAAATATATGCAAGTTGCGATTTTACAAGTCGAAAAAAACTAATATCAACGTATAATGCAATATTAAGATATGTTTTTAATTTAAGAAAATATGATCATATATCTCAATATTCCAAAAAACTATATGGGGTGACTCTAACTGATTTAATGAAAATAAGAACGCTATTACTGCTACACAAAATTATATATACACGTGCACCGCCTTACTTGTCCGAAAGATTACTTTTTACACGTTCACTAAGATCGAACGATATCATACACTTAAGATATCGAAGCTTAATATCTGAGTGGCAGTTCTATATTAATTCAGTTCGTCTTTGGAACATGCTACCCTCGTCCATTCAATTTATAAGCAACGCTCAGCAATTTAGGAAAGAACTATTTCAATTTCACTCATAATTAATTAAATGTAATTGATTTCAGCTCTCTTATATATATGTATATATATTTTGTTTCTTTAAAAAAAAATTATTTCTTTTATATTTATATTTATTTATTTATATATTTTTATTAAATTAACCCATTATGCTTCATATGTATTAACCATTTTTTTTATTATTAATTTTTTATCTTTTTAGGTTTTATTTATTAAATTAATTTTTTTCTGTTATACTGTGTACTATTTATATACTGTGTATTTTCAAATATACTTATTCATCATTACTTTGAAAAAATCCATTACTTTAATTATAAGATTGTAAATCTTGTTGTAGTGGAAAAATAATGAAATAAATTAAATTAAAATTGAATTAAAAATGAAATTTTGAATCTCAAATACGCGATAGATTGGGCGAAAGTAGGGGTCATTAATTCGTTCATATTATCTAAATATGAAATGGATATGATCAAAACTTTAGCTGACAAAGAAAATATAACTTATTTAAATATCGAAGAATCTCTTGGTTTCGGCGAGATAAGAATAGCCTCTAACGCCAATTCTCTAATTTATATTATTAATATCCCTACCACCTACAATGAACCATGTAATAAAATAAGAATTAAACCTGTAAAATTTAACAGAATTGCTACCAAGATAGAATTTGAGGAAATTCTAATTTGCAATAAAAAAACATTTGGTATTAAGAATGAATGTCAAAATTTCAATGAACTAACGATATGCAAAGACGGCAATATTGAGGATATTAGTGAATCCGAATGTATCCCTAAACTCGTACGTAGTAAACTTTCAAATTGTACCATGATAAACAATCTCCATATGACTACCGTAGAGAAAATAATGCCTGGCACAATGTTGCTAAATCAATTTAATGGCACAATTCTGATAGGTCAAGAATCCTACGACTTAAATGGTACTTATCTTATTAAATTCCACAACGAAACGTTGATAGTGAATGGCAGAACTTTCTCATTCTCAGAGGTTTCTTTTTCTAACCCGTTACCTGCCATAGTACAACCAATAGTTGGAGACCCATATGTGGAGGAAACTCTTACATTGGAACTAATAAAGGAAATGAATGCCAATAATACAGAGGCCATAGAACTTCTTAATATTGAAAGTAAATTAGGCGATATTATAAACTATGTTTTGGCGACTTCCGCAGTCATCTTAATGATATTAATCTGCCTAAGAAGAAAATGCAATCATGAGAAGAAACAACATCTAAATAGTTCTGATATTAATACTCCATGGCCATTACAGAACGTAACTCTGGGTCGAAACGATGCTAGGGAATACTCAATAGCAAAAATTACTCAAATACCCTACTTTTGATTGTGGACAATCAATCTAAAGGGGGAAGAGTTAACAACAATTTAATTTCATTTTCAATTTTGCCAATTTAGCATTCGCTCATTTAAATATGTCACTATTCATATTGCGACAGAAATAATTCTTTTTGTTAGCAATTCTGTTGATAAAGCAACACGAGTTTAACTTCACCTTAATAACACCAAAAACTGTTGACGCTATGTCTGCAGTTTTGAATTGTAGTATTTCTAAATAAATTTTAATTTCATAAACAATGTAAGCATAAAATTGTATTATTAAAAGATAGTAATTTCGTTTAATAAAGTCTGTCGTAGTCAAGTACTCGAGCTGTGTTTTTATTTATTTAAACATAATATTAACTAACTTACATTCTACTCTTAAACTAACCAAATAGAACTTAGATTTAAAATTCAATAAAATTCAATATTAATTAACAAATAATAATTCCATTTCAAATTCATGTTTTGTATTGCAATTCACGATATTATACTGGTATAAATAAATTAATCAATACTTTTCAATTCATTATAAATAAATCAATTCAGTTTACCTATTATTAAATTATGTAACGAAACTTCGTTACAGTGCATAAAGTACATTAAAGGAGACTGGGTAAGTCATATTAGTACTCTGCAATCATTTGAGCATCCAAAAAAGCAATGTTTGAATATGGATAAATGTTTCTTGAGGATAAAAAATACTTCAGATAATAGAAAAATTTTTTTGGATTGAAAGATGAACAATTTTGCATTAGCACTTTCGTCTTTTTCATGGCTCTGTCAGAAGTCAAGACATAATTCGTGATTAAGTTTTTCTGAGTGGCTCGCATTTGTTAGTAAAGTTATTAATATTCTGAAATAAGTTATTGTAATATTTGATTTAGTTCAATAAGCCTTTTTGTTTTTTTAATTTGTCTTCACTTTTATGAAACGTCGGTTTTTTAACATTTCTATTCCGGGTTTCATTATTTTTTCATTTGAATTAAAAAAAAATGAAAATTAGAAATAAAATCGCGTGATTTTATAATATAGATATTAAAAATCCAAATGAAAATTAGTGATTGTCCATATAGAGTCTACATGTACCTAATTAAAAGCAAAGCGGGAGGTATAAATAAATGCTCTTCCTTGAAATGAAATACCTAAATAATATATTAATAGTTTAATAAATGATGCAAATAATTAGAGAACTCGTTCTCAAAATATATGGCTACGTAAAAAAAAACAAAAAAATGACATCCGTTATAACTTTAAAGTCAGAGGACTGAATAAAAAATGTGTTCCTCTTTCCATCCTTAAAATGTTATAAGAGTAATAACTAAATATAGCCACGCACCTTCTTCAGTGCGTTTTAGAAGTTTCAAGTGCAGCTGGCTTTTTCCATTATCGGTCTCCAGTATTTTTATGGATCTATATTTTTCCTCAATCTTTATTAAACTGCACTTGGGGCGGAGATTATATCACTACAACTTTTCTATGCGTGCTCAATATCTCATTAGTTTTTGTTGGTTTATTTTATTTATTTATTTATTTTTCTTTTTATTTATTAGCAATGTTGCTCAAAGCTACCTGATAATTAATAGGTTAAGAGTTTATTATAATAATTTAAATTTTCTCTTAGAATAACTTGGAACCATTGTAAGCAGAAAAATTTAGAAGACCAATTATTTTGAAGTTCGTAATTATTTATTTTTATTATTAAAGATATTTGAATTCAATTTGTATTTAATTTTAATTTCCATTTAAAAATATAAGAAAAAAAAATATGTGTTTTTCTAGTTACTGCAATTATTTATGCATTTGAAGTGGACAACCCCGATAAATGGTTGATTCAATTAATAAAAAACTAAACAACATTGTGTTGACTGAATATGACAATATACACAATCGAATTTATTTAAAATAAGTAAGAGTGTTAAATTCGGCTGTGCCGAATCTTTGATACCCTCCAACTCGGTTTGAGTATTGATAATAAATGTAAACAAAATAGTGGAAAACTTAATACCAAATTATTTCAGAAAATTCTTTGGGTTGGTTTTCGTCTTTTCTATTATTTCAGATTTATTTCGGTGTTTGCTTTTTGGTCATAGTGGTTGCTGATCGCCATGCATTTAGGTTATATACCTATATGCATGCGTTTCCGGTTATATGACATAAGTTCTCGTTTAATTTAGTTTTTGCTAATTAAATAGCTCGCCCTAACCTCCATTGCAAAGGTAATGGTTGTGTAGGGTGGCTATATGCATGAAATCGTGCTAATTGGAGATGGCTGTATAGTTTCTTTTAACTGGCCAAATATTTCTTCATTGTGGGCATATAGGTCGGAAATATAGAGAATAAATTTATAATAATAAATAATCAAATTAGGGATGCCAAACGCAAAAAACCAAAAGTCCCAAACATTGAATTTAAATTAATGTTTTCTGTAGTGCGATTCTGTAAATTTCAACGATCCGACAATCGCAAAATATATCGACAGCTATTGTTGTTTGCACTAAGGATTAAGTGATTCACTAAGTACATACATCTTAACGACAGTCGACAAATCTATTTTTCTATTTATTTAAATTGTAAACGAGTGGCATCTCTGTCAAAATAAGCGAAAAACACAAAGAATAGAAAAAACAAATTACTTCGTTTTTGACAGCATGATTTTATGTTTATGTTTAATATCTTTATTTTGTTTACTAATACTTCTGTTTATTTATTTGAAAATGAAATAATGAATTGAATATGCTATTTAATTTTTTTAGTTATATAAAAAAGTTTTTTTAATAAAAGAAAAATATTTTCACTATCTTATGATTTTTATTTATGTATGACGACATTTCAACCTAAAAATTTAAGTTTTTATCGATTGAATAAACAACACAAAAATGGTTGTCGTTTGGATAACAACAACAGCTGACTTTAACAATAGCGAATATGGTTTAAAAATTTTGCTGATAATTTTACAATTTTCTTTTTTAACGATACGACTATCGTTAAAAGAAGTTACTGAATCGCAGAACTCGTCTTTTTCTCTCGGCCAAAGAAAGAAATTTGTGTGACGATCCCTAATCCCGCGAGATTACCCAAGCAACCGGAGGAAACTCGTCGTAGCTGGGGTCATTTGTATGGGGACTAGGTCTGAACATGGACCGAATTTAACCAATTTCAATAGCGTTCATTCTATGGCGGGTGGAAGCTTATATACCAAATTTCATCAAAATATATTGATATTTGCGACCTGTAGTTTGATTACAAGGTTTACAGGGACACACAGACGGACGGACGGACATAGCTAAATCGACTCAGAAAGCGATTCAGAGTCGATCAGGTTCTGAGTCGATCGGTATAATAAAAGATGGGTCTAGGTCAAATATTTTTTGTAGTTACAAAGTCATTATACCCAAACCACATGGTGGTATAGGGTATAGAGCAAATCTAAAAAAAAGAAATACTCCAATATATAAATAATACATAAACAAAAAAAAAAAAAAAACAAACCATGAAGCAAAATTAGATAACAAACAACAATAACAAACTAACACAGGTCAAAAAAATCTAAATTTTTTAAATACTCTTTTTTTCTCTGCGATATGTCCAAGCAAATGGATTTTTGATGTGTAAACATCTATACGCGCAGGGGGGTAAATTTCTATTTCACAATACAATCACAAAAACAGCGTAACTCATATCGGTGTGAGCTGAAGCAGATAACGCTGTGTGACTTATGATTGTATTGGTGAAAAAATTATGATATGTTGTTTTCTAAACATTTTCCAATTGTCTTTCAAAAAACATCAATTGTATTTCAGAAAGCATCAATTGTATTTCAGAAACCATCAATATAATTTCAGAAAACATCATTTGAATTTCAGAAAACATAAATAGAATTTCAGAAAGCATCAATATAATTTCAGAAAACATCATTCGAGTTTCAGAAAACATCAATTGAATTTCAGAAAATATCAATAGAATTTCAGAAAACATCAATATAATTTCAGAAAACATCATTCGACTTTCAGAAAACATCAATTGAATTTCAGAAAACATCAATAGAATTTCAGAAATCATCAATTGTATTTTAGAAACCATCAATATAATTTCAGAAAACATCATTCGAGTTTCAGAAAACATCAATTGAATTTCAGAAAGCATCAATAGAATTTCAGAAAACATCAACTGTATTCCAGAAGCCATCAATATAATTTCAGAAAACATCAATTGAATTTCAGAAAGCAGCAATAGAATTTCAGAAAACATCAATTGAATTTCAGAAAACATAAATAGAATTTCAGAAAACATCAATTGTATTTCAGAAACCATCAATATAATTATAATTTCAGAAAACATCAATTGTATTTCAGAAAACATCAATAGAATTTCTGAAAGCATAAACTGTATTTCAGAAAACATCAATAAAATTTCAGAAAACATCAATTGAATTTCAGAAAACATCAATATAATTTCAGGAAACATCAATTGTATTTCAGAAAACATCATTTGAATTTCAGAAAACATAAATAGAACTTCAGAAAACATCAATTGTATTTCAGAAACCATCAAAATAATTTCAGAAAACATCATTTGAATTTCAGAAAACATAAATAGAATTTCAGAAAACATCATTCGAGTTTCAGAAAATATCATTTGAATTTCAGAAAACATAAATAGAATTTCAGAAAACATCAATATAATTTCAGAAAACATCATTCGAGTTTCCGAAAACATCAATTGAATTTCAGAAAACATCAATAGAATTTCAGAAAACATCAATATAATTTCAGAAAACATCATTCGAGTTTCAGAAATCATCATTTTAATTTCAGAAAACATAAATAGAATTTCAGAAAACATCAATATAATTTCAGAAAACATCATTCGAGTTTCAGAAAACATCAATTGAATTTCAGAAAACATCAATAGAATTTCAGAAAACATCAATTGTATTTCAGAAAACATCAATTGTATTTCAGAAAACATCATTTGAATTTCAGAAAACATAAATAGAATTTCAGAAAACATCAATAGAATTTCAGAAAACATCAATTGTATTTCAGAAAACATCAATTGTATTTCAGAAAACATCAATTGAATTTCAGAAAACATAAATAGAATTTCAGAAAGCATCATTCGAGTTTCAGAAAACATCATTTGAATTTCAGAAAACATAAATAGAATTTAAGAAAACATCAATATAATTTCAGAAAACATCATTCGAGTTTCAGAAAACATCAATTGAATTTCAGAAAACATCAATAGAATTTCAGAAAACATCAATTGTATTTCAGAAAACATCAAATGTATTTCAGAAAACATCATTTGAATTTCAGAAAACATAAATAGAATTTCAGAAAATATCAATTGAATTTCAAAAAGCATTATTTGAATTGCTGAGAACATTAATTGTATTTCAGAAAACATCAATAGAATTTCAAGAAGCATCATTTGAATTGCTGAAAACATTAATTGTATTTCAGAAAACATCAATTGAATTTCAGAAAACATCAATTGCATTTCAGAAAACATCAATTGAATTTCAGAAAACAGCATAATCGACTTATTTTTTATGCACTGGAAAATATGATGTTGATGTTTTCTTTAATTATTAGATGTTTACACATCTCCCTTGTGATCGGACTCACATGATTTTTTTTTCTTACGGCGATCAGTGGCATTGTTATTGTTTAACACACTTTATTGATTTTCCCTTTTCTACGTAGTACAAGCAGCTAGTATCTGTTTTGTTGTTGGGTTAATTAGTGATGAACGCATAGCACTGATCACAGTTAATCGTTTCACCAATAAAGCAAGAACGTGCTCTTGTACCATCGCACAGTGGCGCCCGTAGAGCAAACGAGGTTGCAAAATTCAAAATTTTCGTGTGCGCCTACGAAGTTTTGAATGAACCCATGTTATAGGAAACTTTTCAACGATTTCAAATATGCTACTCTTAATAATATCACATTTTTAGTTTAGAAGATATAACCGTTCAAAGTTGACCGACTTTCGGTTTTCAAAAAAACACACAATTTTTAGTCAATTTGTTGCGATTTCAGGTGTAATATCACGAAAAATAGGTAACGAATCGCCTTATTTTTTGTTTGTGTTGATTGATGTATTTATTAAATGTATAATGATAAAAAAAATTAACCGTTTGCTTTGTGTTTCTCCTGGTAAATCACTATTTAAAAATTATCCGCTTTTTCACTATTTTTCAACTTTGACGGAAAATAAAAAAAATCTATATTTTTCTATATTTGCCATATTTGCAAAACATGTTCTTTGATTATTTCTTTACATAATTCAAAATGTTTTATCTGCCCGTACGAGCCCGTTTGGCTTTAGAGGTAAAAAAGTTTAAAAAGACATGGTTGCAGAAATTGTATGGCGTGCATCCCTTACATGTTTTGACTGACAGTAGTTTGATCTAATAGTTTGAAAATTGCATTTTAAGTCGGTTGTCTACCTGTGAGCCTCTGCCAAAGTCTACGCCCAATATTCTGTTACAGACACAGGATGCACAAAAAACTACTCATTGAAATTCGCAGGTACGCACCTATTACTTTGGAGTACAAATGGTCAAGAACAATATTAACTTATGGTCCCTACAGGTAGGCACAAATCTTATTTAGACACGAGCATAATATCAAAATTGCATAATTCAGCCTAAATCCATATGTATGCAGGGATCAGGTAAATTTTTTGGCATGGTAGCATAAGCCAATATATTGCAAAATAAGCATAATGACTTATGGGCCCTCCAGGTAGGCACAAATCTTATTTAGACACGAGCATAATATCAAAATTGCATATTTCAGCATAAATCCATATGTATGCTGGGAACAGGTAAATTTTTAGGCATGGTAGCATAAACCTATATATTGCAAAATAAGCATAATGCCTGGATTAGTCTACGACTGAAAGTTGGCGCAACAAGTAATGAAACCATGGCGTTAAGCAATTTAAGTACTGAAAACATGGCGTTGAACAATTTAAAATTATTTGAACTGTTTAGAAGGTCAACCACACCAAAGTTTTTCACGGAAGCTGCTTTAGAAGAACTTGATAGCTTATACGGAAATATTGAGAGAAGCGAAATTATAAAATATAATTTTTATCTGATATATGCAAATATTAAGGCAAAATGGGTGAAATCTAATCGAACCATTCAGAACTTCAACTCCAAATACGAGGACTGGCTTAATGAAGACACCATCCTGGATATATTGGCAGTAGATTAACCCACCACATCAACCAGAGGAGCAAAAGGAAGGCCAAAAAAAGTATTGAGGAGTGTTCAATTTTCACAAGAAAGAGGAAACTTGCCGATGCCACCAATGACTTGACCACGAAGCATTTATCGGACGCGCTGTCTATTAAATATACAAAGGATAGTGAAAGAGTTAGGTCGCAGATTACAAAATCTGTTGCTGATGCAAGCCCACTGCGACTAAAAAGGATTAAGGAACCCATTCCCACGCCCACAAACGCACACATTAAAAAGTATGGTTCCGAAGAAGCCTTGGCCTTGTTTATGGACTTACAACTTTCCAAAGAAAAATATGAGATACTACGGGCATCCTTCATGCGACACGTGGTTGACGTTTTACCAGGATACAAGCATATTACGCAAGCCGAAATATATTCACGACCACTGAATACGGAGTTTACGGAAGGCTCTGTGAAAGCCAATCTGCAGGATCTCATGGGCCATACAGCAAAACGGTTGTTGGAGAGTCTTCCTGAAAATGAGGTGAAAATTCTTCCTGAGAAACTGACATTGATCAGCAAATGAGGCTGCGATGGATCATCTGGAGAAAGCGTTTATAAGCAAAGGATATCTTCCGATGACGCTACAATATCGGACGGAAATATGTTTATGGCATCTGTTGTTCCTTTGCGGCTAAAATCTGATGTTTCCCTACACTGGAAAAATCCACGTCCGTCATCAGTGCATTACTGCCGACCAATAATATTTCAGTTTGCAAGGGAATCGACAGAACTCATGAGGACCACGGTGAAGGACATTGACGAACAAATAAGCAAGATTAAGCCTACAAAGCTGCAAATTGGAGAAGGAAAATATATCGAATGCAATTTCGAGTTCCACCTGACCATGGTTGACGGAAAAGTCGTAAACGAACTGACAGGAACAACCTCAACATTGTCATGCCCGATTTGCAAAAAGAATCAGAAGAACTTTGGTAATTTAAACGATTCTACAAACGAGGAGAATTACGAATATGGAATGTCACCATTGCACGCAAGGATAAGCTGTATGGAGTTCTTGCTAAAACTGGCGTATACCCTACCACAAGAGGAGGAAAACTTCGATGAAAATACATCAATAAAGGATAAGGAAAAGATCAGAAAGAAGCAAATACAGGATGCTTTTTTTAAACAAGTTGGACTAAAAGTAGACTGTCCCAAGCAAGGATACGGTAACTCAAACGATGGAAACACTTCTAGGAGATTTTTTAAAAATGATGAGGCAGTAACTAGAATCATTGGAATTGACAATCAAATCGTGAAAAGATTGGGAACGATCTTGAATGTTTTAAACTGCAAAGAAAATGTCAATTCTACAAAATATGGAGAATATGCATCGAAAACTGTATATCTTTTAGCAGAAATGTATCCACAGAAGAAGTTAACCCCGACCGTCCATAAAATATCGGCGCATGGCAAAGATATAATTGAGTACCAGTCTTTGCCAATTGGAGAGCTTTCTGAAGAAGCACAGGAGTCTCTTAACAAATTTTATAAAAAATATAGAATGCAGAACACATTCAAAGCATCAAGGGTAAGGCAAAATGAGGACCTCTTCAACATGTTGGCAGCATCTTCCGATCCACTTATTTCTTCCCTGCGCCATGTGAAGTCACGAATAGAGTTAGAAAATAATTATAGTTTAGAAATGATTAGTCTTTTAGATATACTTTCTCTTACGAATTGTGATGAATATTTTACAGAAAATTGAAAAAATAAATTTAAAAAAGAAGTAATTTTTTTTTAATTTGTTGGGTAATAATTTAAAACATAACACCCTAAAAAAAAATTAAAAACAATCTAAAAATTTAATAATAATTTTTTTTAATTACCATAAAATTGATTTTTCTACAAATTTTAACTTTGATAACCCATAAGTAAACCCTTTCCAAACGCTCATTTAATAGGCTGAACAGTTATCTATCAAATGCTGTTTAAACTGTTCAGTTATGTTATTCGGTTCAAAAGATATGATCTTTGCAACGAAAAAACTCAAATGGCGCCACTGTGCGCTGGCTGCGTTATATAATGAATTTCATTAGGGGTTCTCTACTCTAGTAAAAGAAAAATAATGCCATGTTACAAATAGTAGCGAATTCTTTCTATAGAAGACACGATCATTGTTTTTTATAACAACGAATTATAATAGAAACTGGACAACAAGAACTGCATTCAACTTTAAATTTAATTGGTTATCGAAATTTAAATTTCAGTACCGACAACAGTTTTAAAGTGGTAGCCGTATCCAATATTGGTTGTAATATTGAGTTTAAGATGCAGGTACAGGGTATCAAAGATTCGGCCCAGCCGAATTTGACACTCTTACTTGTTTCATGCTGTTTACATAGTTCTGGTTGCTGGTTGATCTTCTAACTCTAATTATGCTGTATTGGGAAGGTAACGAGCTGTTGCTAGAACTATTTCTTATGAGATTGTGAAAATGAATTGAACTTACCTTGTTTCAAAATTATACTCAATTGAATTTCAGAAAACATCAATAGAATTTCAGAAAACATCAATTGTATTTCAGAAAACATCAAATGTATTTCAGAAAACATCATTTGAATTTCAGAAAACATAAATAGAATTTCAGAAAATATCAATTGAATTTCAAAAAGCATTATTTGAATTGCTGAGAACATTAATTGTATTTCAGAAAACATCAATAGAATTTCAAGAAGCATCATTTGAATTGCTGAAAACATTAATTGTATTTCAGAAAACATCAATTGAATTTCAGAAAACATCAATTGCATTTCAGAAAACATCAATTGAATTTCAGAAAACAGCATAATCGACTTATTTTTTATGCACTGGAAAATATGATGTTGATGTTTTCTTTAATTATTAGATGTTTACACATCTCCCTTGTGATCGGACTCACATGATTTTTTTTTCTTACGGCGATCAGTGGCATTGTTATTGTTTAACACACTTTATTGATTTTCCCTTTTCTACGTAGTACAAGCAGCTAGTATCTGTTTTGTTGTTGGGTTAATTAGTGATGAACGCATAGCACTGATCACAGTTAATCGTTTCACCAATAAAGCAAGAACGTGCTCTTGTACCATCGCACAGTGGCGTCCGTAGAGCAAACGAGGTTGCAAAATTCAAAATTTTCGTGTGCGCCTACGAAGTTTTGAATGAACCCATGTTATAGGAAACTTTTCAACGATTTCAAATATGCTACTCTTAATAATATCACATTTTTAGTTTAGAAGATATAACCGTTCAAAGTTGACCGACTTTCGGTTTTCAAAAAAACACACAATTTTTAGTCAATTTGTTGCGATTTCAGGTGTAATATCACGAAAAATAGGTAACGAATCGCCTTATTTTTTGTTTGTGTTGATTGATGTATTTATTAAATGTATAATGATAAAAAAAATTAACCGTTTGCTTTGTGTTTCTCCTGGTAAATCACTATTTAAAAATTATCCGCTTTTTCACTATTTTTCAACTTTGACGGAAAATAAAAAAAATCTATATTTTTCTATATTTGCCATATTTGCAAAACATGTTCTTTGATTATTTCTTTACATAATTCAAAATGTTTTATCTGCCCGTACGAGCCCGTTTGGCTTTAGAGGTAAAAAAGTTTAAAAAGACATGGTTGCAGAAATTATATGGCGTGCATCCCTTACATGTTTTGACTGACAGTAGTTTGATCTAATAGTTTGAAAATTGCATTTTAAGTCGGTTGTCTACCTGTGAGCCTCTGCCAAAGTCTACGCCCAATATTCTGTTACAGACACAGGATGCACAAAAAACTACTCATTGAAATTCGCAGGTACGCACCTATTACTTTGGAGTACAAATGGTCAAGAACAATATTAACTTATGGTCCCTACAGGTAGGCACAAATCTTATTTAGACACGAGCATAATATCAAAATTGCATAATTCAGCCTAAATCCATATGTATGCAGGGATCAGGTAAATTTTTTGGCATGGTAGCATAAGCCAATATATTGCAAAATAAGCATAATGACTTATGGGCCCTCCAGGTAGGCACAAATCTTATTTAGACACGAGCATAATATCAAAATTGCATATTTCAGCATAAATCCATATGTATGCTGGGAACAGGTAAATTTTTAGGCATGGTAGCATAAACCTATATATTGCAAAATAAGCATAATGCCTGGATTAGTCTACGACTGAAAGTTGGCGCAACAAGTAATGAAACCATGGCGTTAAGCAATTTAAGTACTGAAAACATGGCGTTGAACAATTTAAAATTATTTGAACTGTTTAGAAGGTCAACCACACCAAAGTTTTTCACGGAAGCTGCTTTAGAAGAACTTGATAGCTTATACGGAAATATTGAGAGAAGCGAAATTATAAAATATAATTTTTATCTGATATATGCAAATATTAAGGCAAAATGGGTGAAATCTAATCGAACCATTCAGAACTTCAACTCCAAATACGAGGACTGGCTTAATGAAGACACCATCCTGGATATATTGGCAGTAGATTAACCCACCACATCAACCAGAGGAGCAAAAGGAAGGCCAAAAAAAGTATTGAGGAGTGTTCAATTTTCACAAGAAAGAGGAAACTTGCCGATGCCACCAATGACTTGACCACGAAGCATTTATCGGACGCGCTGTCTATTAAATATACAAAGGATAGTGAAAGAGTTAGGTCGCAGATTACAAAATCTGTTGCTGATGCAAGCCCACTGCGACTAAAAAGGATTAAGGAACCCATTCCCACGCCCACAAACGCACACATTAAAAAGTATGGTTCCGAAGAAGCCTTGGCCTTGTTTATGGACTTACAACTTTCCAAAGAAAAATATGAGATACTACGGGCATCCTTCATGCGACACGTGGTTGACGTTTTACCAGGATACAAGCATATTACGCAAGCCGAAATATATTCACGACCACTGAATACGGAGTTTACGGAAGGCTCTGTGAAAGCCAATCTGCAGGATCTCATGGGCCATACAGCAAAACGGTTGTTGGAGAGTCTTCCTGAAAATGAGGTGAAAATTCTTCCTGAGAAACTGACATTGATCAGCAAATGAGGCTGCGATGGATCATCTGGAGAAAGCGTTTATAAGCAAAGGATATCTTCCGATGACGCTACAATATCGGACGGAAATATGTTTATGGCATCTGTTGTTCCTTTGCGGCTAAAATCTGATGTTTCCCTACACTGGAAAAATCCACGTCCGTCATCAGTGCATTACTGCCGACCAATAATATTTCAGTTTGCAAGGGAATCGACAGAACTCATAAGGACCACGGTGAAGGACATTGACGAACAAATAAGCAAGATTAAGCCTACAAAGCTGCAAATTGGAGAAGGAAAATATATCGAATGCAATTTCGAGTTCCACCTGACCATGGTTGATGGAAAAGTCGTAAACGAACTGACAGGAACAACCTCAACATTGTCATGCCCGATTTGCAAAAAGAATCAGAAGAACTTTGGTAATTTAAACGATTCTACAAACGAGGAGAATTACGAATATGGAATGTCACCATTGCACGCAAGGATAAGCTGTATGGAGTTCTTGCTAAAACTGGCGTATACCCTACCACAAGAGGAGGAAAACTTCGATGAAAATACATCAATAAAGGATAAGGAAAAGATCAGAAAGAAGCAAATACAGGATGCTTTTTTTAAACAAGTTGGACTAAAAGTAGACTGTCCCAAGCAAGGATACGGTAACTCAAACGATGGAAACACTTCTAGGAGATTTTTTAAAAATGATGAGGCAGTAACTAGAATCATTGGAATTGACAATCAAATCGTGAAAAGATTGGGAACGATCTTGAATGTTTTAAACTGCAAAGAAAATGTCAATTCTACAAAATATGGAGAATATGCATCGAAAACTGTATCTCTTTTAGCAGAAATGTATCCACAGAAGAAGTTAACCCCGACCGTCCATAAAATATCGGCGCATGGCAAAGATATAATTGAGTACCAGTCTTTGCCAATTGGAGAGCTTTCTGAAGAAGCACAGGAGTCTCTTAACAAATTTTATAAAAAATATAGAATGCAGAACACATTCAAAGCATCAAGGGTAAGGAAAAATGAGGACCTCTTCAACATGTTGGCAGCATCTTCCGATCCACTTATTTCTTCCCTGCGCCATGTGAAGTCACGAATAGAGTTAGAAAATAATTATAGTTTAGAAATGATTAGTCTTTTAGATATACTTTCTCTTACGAATTGTGATGAATATTTTACAGAAAATTGAAAAAATAAATTTAAAAAAGAAGTAATTTTTTTTTAATTTGTTGGGTAATAATTTAAAACATAACACCCTAAAAAAAAATTAAAAACAATCTAAAAATTTAATAATAATTTTTTTTAATTACCATAAAATTGATTTTTCTACAAATTTTAACTTTGATAACCCATAAGTAAACCCTTTCCAAACGCTCATTTAATAGGCTGAACAGTTATCTATCAAATGCTGTTTAAACTGTTCAGTTATGTTATTCGGTTCAAAAGATATGATCTTTGCAACGAAAAAACTCAAATGGCGCCACTGTGCGCTGGCTGCGTTATATAATGAATTTCATTAGGGGTTCTCTACTCTAGTAAAAGAAAAATAATGCCATGTTACAAATAGTAGCGAATTCTTTCTATAGAAGACACGATCATTGTTTTTTATAACAACGAATTATAATAGAAACTGGACAACAAGAACTGCATTCAACTTTAAATTTAATTGGTTTTCGAAATTTAAATTTCAGTACCGACAACAGTTTTAAAGTGGTAGCCGTATCCAATATTGGTTGTAATATTGAGTTTAAGATGCAGGTACAGGGTATCAAAGATTCGGCCCAGCCGAATTTGACACTCTTACTTGTTTCATGCTGTTTACATAGTTCTGGTTGCTGGTTGATCTTCTAACTCTAATTATGCTGTATTGGGAAGGTAACGAGCTGTTGCTAGAACTATTTCTTATGAGATTGTGAAAATGAATTGAACTTACCTTGTTTCAAAATTATACTTGGGCCTACGTATGAAAAGGAACTTTGGAAGATAATCTATGAAAACGTTTTTCACCCAAGGAGCCATTCGATGAGTTTGTGGTGAACGGAAGTGTACATTCAGGACAACAACTGTAACGCATATGCTTAAAATAAACAAAATTCAGATAAGTTCGATTAGTTACAATATTACTTATAATAAAAAAGTTATAAGTGGTAAATAAAAATGATTGACAAAACAGTATTCATTGGAGATGCCGAACGGGATAAACTTAGTAAATTCGGAATTCGAGATTTTGAATAAAGATTTTTCTGGATACCGGGGTTATATTTGCGAAATTTTTGTACTTCGGTATTTGTTATTTCGTCTGTTTTTCAATATAACTTTATTTAGTTTGCTATTTTAAATATTTATAATAAATCATACATAAAAGGTGCCCCAAAATTCACGCCAGATTTGTTGTTGTCGGCACTAAAGTATTTGCAAATAAAAGAAACAAACAGTTTGACAGCTGACAGTTTAAGGGGGGGCTGCGGAAAGTATCAATTGTATTTCATAAAGTATCAACTGTGTTTCAGAAAACATTAATTGAATTTCAGAAATTATCTACTGTATTTCAGAAAACATCAATTGAATTTCAGAAAGTGCCAGTACTACGGTTACACGCGTTTTGCATTGTTAATTTATATTAAATATATTAATTTATTAATTTATAAAACTTGCCATTGTTGGTAAACGGAAAAAAAATGTGGGCAAATAATCCCAGATTTAAGGAACCCAGAATTCTTGGCTCTAACGCCAATTAATATCGTTTGTTAGATGATGATGAAGATTTAACAAATATTAAGGTAGATGAAATTGTAACAAGTAAAGCTAATAATTGTAGACATTGCTCATAGTTTCGCACTGGTTATAATTTTTTTTGGCTTGCAATTCATCTTTATTTATTGAATCTTCACATAGGTTTGTGAACTAACAGTAAGTTACTCAAATCTTAAAACTAAAACTTAAATATTAATTCCAGCCGGTGCCAGACAAAGTTTCACTTATTCTATATACATATGTAATCTAATGAGGGAAAAAAAATTTTATCAATCAATTTTTCATCCAATGAGATTAGTACTTTCCCTCCTTCTTAAGCATTGGTGGATACGATTGTTGATTAAGTTGCTTGCTAGAGGATTCGGGTGAGCCTCTCCTTTTCCAAATAGTTTGCACTACGGATATATCTAGTGATTTCGTACTTTACTAGAGAAATATTTAGGTCTCTGTGCAAATGTGAGTTTCTCACGTACCATGGTGCACCTGTAATCATTCTCAAAATTTTGTTTTGGCATCTTTGTGTTCTCTCTGGGTTTGAAGCTGAGGCTGTTCACCATAACTGTATACCATAGCACCAAATGGGTTTGAAAATCGAATTATATATCAAGAGAGACTTAACTTTGAGTTCGTGCCAATTAGCGTCCATATGGCTTTTCCAGGTAAGTTGGCGATCAAGATGTAGTCCGAGATATTTAACAGAGGAATATTGAGGTATAGGCTGGTTCCTAATTCAAATTCGAGGGCAAGTCTCCCTTCTTAGGGTAAAAGGTACGTAGATACACTTTTGTTCATTTACTTTAAACTTCCACATATCTAGCCAATCTTCTAGCTGTTCAATATGGCTCTGTAAAAGAAGAGATGCTGTTGAGGGTTTTCGTGTACGTTTAAAATTGCAGAATCATCAACAAAAGTCGACGTAAGTGTGTTTTCATTTGTTGGCAAGTCTGATGTGTAAAGGATATGTACAGAAGCGGGCCCAAGATACTACCTTGTGGCACACCAGCATGAATTGTCTGTGGAGGGCTCACAAAGTTTTTCTCTCTTATGGAAAATTTTTTATTAATTATAAAGCTCTCCATTAGCTTATGTGTGTTCGTGGGCAACAACTGTTTAACTTTATAGAGGAGTCCTTCGTGCCAAACTCGGTCGAAGGCTTGCGAGACGTCTATAAAAAGTGCAGAGCAGTACTTTTTCTCTTCAAAAGCTCTTCTTATGGCACTTACAATTCTGTGAACTTGCTCAGTGGTGCTGTGTTTCGTCTGAAACCAAATTGACGTGCTGGAATGACATCATTTTGATCTACGGATATTGTAAGTTTGTTTACCGAAATTCTATCGAATAATTTGGACATGTTGGACAGTAAACTTATTGGTCTATACGAATCGACCTTTGCGTGATCTTTACCTGATTTAGGTATCATTGTAACGAGTAAAACTTGCCATTCTGGGGGAAAATGTTCAAGGTCCATTATAGCACTAAAAATAAACAGAATTGTTCTTAATGCTATTCGGGGTAACTCCAAAAACATTTTATTGCTGATCCCATCGACCCCCGATTCATTTTTGGGGCTTACATTAACAATAGCTTTGTCGACCTCTCGAATCTCAAAACGAAGGGACACTGCTCTATGCTGTGAAGTAACAGGTAGCAACTCATCAATAGAAGTAGGGGTTATATTTGGAGTAAAAACTTTTTTTAGATGATCCACAAACAGATCTCTTTGCATGCCTAGCCCATCCTTTCTTAGAGGAGGCTTACATACAACAGGTCTTTTTAGATTTTTTGTAGCACGCCAGAACGAGTAATCAGTTTTTTCTGTTGGATCCAGTTTTTCAAGATATCTATTCAACTTAGCGTTTCTTTGTGTTTCAAGCAGTTTACGTAGGTTTTTTTGTGCATTCTTTAAACTGTTGCTTAAGCTGAGGAGATCTGTGCAGTCTGTGCCACTCTCTTCGAATTCTTATTTTTTCACCTAATAGCCTTTCAACATCTACAGAAGTAGTTCTGTATGACCTAGTGTGACGAGTAGGTTTAGTAGCAAGTTGAGCAGCTAGTTTGATATTTTGTTCAAAGTTAACAATCGAGAGGTCAATATCATCTGATGTTCTTAGCGGAAAGCTTTCTGCGCAATGGGTACTAAGAAACTTTAGCCAATCAATATTGCTTGATAGCGTTAAATCACCAGATGGGGACACAATTTTTTTGGGGGTTCGAAATAGTAACAATAACGGGTGTGTGGTCAGACGAGAGTTATAATGATGATTTTACATTTATTTATTTATTTAAGTCTATGGACCGAGCCATTTCAGACTGATTAAAAACTTATAGGCTATTACAAAATAAATAATAACAACATATTAAACAAGTAACAGTATTAATATTATTGATTTAAAAAGTTAATGATATTATGTTTAATTAAATTGATGCTGGAGGAGAAATCAATGAGTTCATATAATTCGTTAAAGTTGGAGCACATTCTCCTGAATGGATCGGCATTTGCGTGATTTAATTGGAAAAACTGGATGTGTAAAGGTTCATAGTGTCGTAAAGGGCGGAAAGGAACTTTAAAAGTAATGTTGTGTAAAAGAAATTTTGATTTGACATCGCCGTTAATGAGGTTCAATATAAATGAAATATTCAGCATAGTTCGCCTACTCTTAAGAGTCGGAAGTTTTATAAGAGCGAGACGGCTTGTATAAGAAGGAAGATTAAATCCTGAATTCCAGTTTAACTCCCTTAGACAAAAAAGAAGGAATTGTTTTTGAACAGATTCAACGTGATCTGAGTGAACATTATACGAAGTTCTTTTGCGATGTTCTTCGTTAATCCGAAATCGATCAAACCGGGTATTTTTGACCTTTCGGGGAATTAACCCATGATCCCCAGAATGTATGCTGGCATTAAAATCTCCAGCAACTATGAAGCGAGGGCCTAGTGGTTTAAAAAAACTTGTATATTGATTTTCTGATATAGAAAACCTTGGGGGAGAATATATTGATGAAATCACTAGGCTGTTTCGAAGTTCTTCAAAGCAAATAGTAGTAACTTGAAGGTAGTTTTCACAATGATCACACATTTAATAATGTTTTAATCTGGATTTAATTAGGACAGCTGAGCCACCATATGCTCTACCTCTGAGATCCTTGGTATCATACAAGGTGTATCCGCGCAGTGAAAATAGACAAGTGAGTTTAAGAGACAAGCAAAATATCAATTTGATTGTCTCTAAGAAAATGATCAAGTTCGTCTTTATGTTGGCTTAAGCCGTTTGCATTCCAGAATTTAATGAATTTAACAGGTAAAAAATACAAATATAAGAAGCATATCTGTCGGAACAAAAATAATTTCGGAATCACTCTCGTTATATGAAGATGCCATTAAACTACTTAACAAATCAAAGCTTCAATATTATATGCATGAAATAAGAGATAAGAAGAAGTTTAAACTAGTGCTGTTTGGCCTTCCATATCCAGATACAGATAAAGTTTTTAGCAATTTAAAGGCATACATAACATAATATCATTAAGTGTTAAAGAATTAAAAACAAAGAGGTGAAATGTCGACGATGCGCTTTATATTATTGAGTTCAATCGTGAACAAATATCAAAATATGAAAAATAAGGTACTTCTATGGCATTTCTATTAAATGGAGGAATCCGCTAAAGGGTAATAAAGGGTCAACTGAATGCTCAAAATGTTCAGTGTACGGTCATTGTGCTAAACATTGTAATAGGTATGTTATATGCCCTGCATATTCAGGCAATCATGATTATGCCGTTTTCATATTGAATAAAACTGATAGAGAAGGACTAGTTATTTACAAGTGTCATAATTGCTTAAAGAAACAATTGAAAACATTAACCACAAAGCTCATGATCCACGATGCCCTTACAAAAAAGAGTAGTTAGAAATTCAACAAAAACCAAGAAATTTTGTTCCAGACTTAGCACCGCACATTTTCTCACAATTGCCAAATAACGACAATTTACTGCCAAAATTTAATCAATTCTCACGAGGTAGTAAATTTTCTGATGTAATAAAAACATTTTATTTGGGCAATTCACAACGGGTATTGTATGGTTGCATCTGTTGTATCGTGTATTACTTAACAATAGTGTAGTTGTTGGTAATTTTCACTGAAAAATCTGATACAACGATACTACTTCATTTGCTATGTTTACGAAATTTTGTATAGTGTCTCATAAGATATCAATCCCAATTGAATGCCAGGTTGAATTCGTTTTTCACTACTTAGTTTTAATATGTTTTGTTTTTTTTTTTTTAATGAATTACACAGTGCAACACGAGAAAATATAACCATATACTGACACCACTACGTGATAAAAGATAAAAAAAGACCTGTGTCTCCCAGTTTTGCCCCAAGTCATGCACTTTTTTATGGGCCCCCAAAGATTTGGGGCCTCTTTGTCATTTTTGCAAAAAAGTGATAATTTTCTCAGGCTCATATCATGCAAACTGTTCGGAATTTTGATTTACTCTCTGGGACAAAGTTGTAGCTCTTGTCATAAAGAACAAGAAAAAATAACTTCATCTTCAAGATCAAAATCGCAAAAAAACTTTAAAAAATTCAATTTTTTAACCATTTTTCCCCTGTTCAGGTCTACAGGTAGCAGACCAAGTAGACGAAGTAGATTTGACCGGTGAAACGCAAACACATTTAATAGCCTCTACACACTAAATGATGACAATTACTTCGCTTACTGCAACGATATAAAAGTTTTGGTGGTAAAAATGGGAATGAACTACATCGCTAGTGAGTGGAGATTATTTATTGATGGTTCTGTTTCAAGCTTGAAAGCAGTGTTGCTGCATGTGTCGAACCGAAAATCTTCCATTTCGCTAGCAATGGGTATTAACATGAAAGAAAGCTATGAAACATTGAAAGATATAATGAAAAAATCAAATACTACGAAAATAAATGGAAGATTTGCTGTGATTTGAAGGTCATCAACATATTGCAAGGGATCATCGATAAGGGCGGCTTCCCAAAATTCTTTTGTTTTCTTTGTAATTGGGATTCGCGCTCGCCTATGAATCAATTCCAATGTAATTCGTGGAGACCAAGAGGAGGAACAAATGAAACAACATAGACTGAAGAATGAACCTTTATTTAACAATACTCAAGACATCTTGCTGCCAACGCACATAAAATTGGGAATTGTTAAAAAATTAATCGAAGTGGCCGTTGTAAATTGTCCAAACGCATTCGACTATTTGAAAAGCGTTTTCCCAAAGCGTAGTGATGAAAAAATTAAAAAAGGTATTGTAGTAAATTTGAAACGAATTTTTGTTCACCTCATTGTACTATTCACACTATGATAATATTTTCTTTTCTGTCTTTATTATTTGTCCTCATTTAACAGGCGTACTTAATGGCGCTGACATTAGAAAGCTATTCAAGAGCAACTTTTATTCATCGCTTGATGAAAACCATTCAATGGCATGGACTTACATTCATCATGTATGCACCGGAGTCTTGGGAGGGGATCGGGACGCGGAACCGGAAGCAAGAGAATGGGTGAAAGAAATGCTGTAATATTTTGAGAAAATCGGCACATCGACGACATTAAAGCTGAATTTTCTTCATTTTCATTTTGACGATTTTATCAAACAACACCCTACTGAATCCGATGAGCAAGGAGAACGGTTTCACCAAACCATAATGCCCATGGAATAACGGTACAAAGGCATAAAACTCGACGCATTGCTTGCATAGGTAATATCAATTTTATTGATGCATTGTTCAGCATTCATTTTTGGTTTCTTTTCTAATTAATTTCAGGTATGTTGGTGGAGTCACAAGATCACCCTGTATTATGTTAATGAAGTATTTGAAGAAAAAAAAGCGGATGATGGAGGGCACTCTGGAAGCAAGGTACCTGTGGACACCATAAGTTCTGAATCAGAGTCAGATTCGGACGATTCGGACGACGATTTGGATCCACAACTTAAGAGAGTGCGATTTGCAAGGCCAGGGCCATCAACATTATACACAAAATACGAATATTTTTTTTTTACGATTTTTGTAATAGATAACATAGTATCTCAATGTTGAAGTAAAGAAAAAACAAATGAAATTAAAAATTTTTCGGGAAATTTTTCACTTTTGCGCCTACCTAAGCGCTACTTAAACGGTGTTAAGAATCAGCCCTAGGAAGTCCATATGTTCTAGAAATTTGTTTATTGAGATCTTAGGTACAGTTCTATACTTGATTGTTTTCTTGAATTTTGAACGAGTCGCTACCTATGGACCTGAACAGGGGAAAAAAATTAAAAAATCGAATTTTTTAAAGTTTTTGTGATTTTGATCTTGAAGATGAAGTGTTTTTTGGTTTTATATGTTCACAATTTTTGTTCCTTAAGATCTACAACTTTGACTCAGATAGTTAATCAAAATTCCGAACGGTTTGCAAGATATGAGCCTGAGAAAATGATCACTTTTTTGCAAAAATCACACCGAGGCCCCAAATCTTTGGAGGCCCATAAGAAAAGTGCATGACATGGGGCAAAACTGGGTCTTTTATCATGGTTACATTGTTATATTTCCATAACTTACAAAATTACACACAGTGTTATTATACATTGCTTTTTCCATATTGCTCTATTTCCCTTATCTTTAAGTAATTAAGTATTTTAGTTTTATATACTGAATTGTTTTTTATTATTTATTTTTAATTTGTTTTTTCTTTTTGTTTTTATTTAATGAATTATTAGATTAGAATAGATTAGATTAGATTAGATTAAATTAGATTAGATTAGATTAGATTCGATTAGATTAGATTAGATTATATTAGATTAGATTAGATTAGATTAGATTAGATTAGATTAGATTAGATTAGATTAGATTAGATTAGATTAGATTAGATTAGATTAGATTAGATTAGGTTAGATTAGATTAGATTAGATTAGATTAGATTAGATTAGATTAGATTAGATTAGATTAGATTAGATTAGATTAGATTAGATTAGATTAGATTAGATTAGATTAGATTAGATTAGATTAGATTAGATTAGATTAGATTAGATTAGATTAGATTAGATTAGATTAGATTAGATTAGATTAGATTAGATTAGATTAGATTAGATTAGATTAGATTAGATTAGATTAGATTAGATTAGATTAGATTAGATTAGATTAGATTAGATTAGATTAGATTAGATTAGATTAGATTAGATTAGATTAGATTAGATTAGATTAGATTAGATTAGATTAGATTAGATTAGATTAGATTAGATTAGATTAGATTAGATTAGATTAGATTAGATTAGATTAGATTAGATTAGATTAGATTAGATTAGATTAGATTAGATTAGATTAGATTAGATTAGATTAGATTAGATTAGATTAGATTAGATTAGATTAGATTAGATTAGATTAGATTAGATTAGATTAGATTAGATTAGATTAGATTAGATTAGATTAGATTAGATTAGATTAGATTAGATTAGATTAGATTAGATTAGATTAGATTAGATTAGATTAGATTAGATTAGATTAGATTAGATTAGATTAGATTAGATTAGATTAGATTAGATTAGATTAGATTAGATTAGATTAGATTAGATTAGATTAGATTAGATTAGATTAGATTAGATTAGATTAGATTAGATTAGATTAGATTAGATTAGATTAGATTAGATTAGATTAGATTAGATTAGATTAGATTAGATTAGATTAGATTAGATTAGATTAGATTAGATTAGATTAGATTAGATTAGATTAGATTAGATTAGATTAGATTAGATTAGATTAGATTAGATTAGATTAGATTAGATTAGATTAGATTAGATTAGATTAGATTAGATTAGATTAGATTAGATTAGATTAGATTAGATTAGATTAGATTAGATTAGATTAGATTAGATTAGATTAGATTAGATTAGATTAGATTAGATTAGATTAGATTAGATTAGATTAGATTAGATTAGATTAGATTAGATTAGATTAGATTAGATTAGATTAGATTAGATTAGATTAGATTAGATTAGATTAGATTAGATTAGATTAGATTAGATTAGATTAGATTAGATTAGATTAGATTAGATTAGATTAGATTAGATTAGATTAGATTAGATTAGATTAGATTAGATTAGATTAGATTAGATTAGATTAGATTAGATTAGATTAGATTAGATTAGATTAGATTAGATTAGATTAGATTAGATTAGATTAGATTAGATTAGATTAGATTAGATTAGATTAGATTAGATTAGATTAGATTAGATTAGATTAGATTAGATTAGATTAGATTAGATTAGATTAGATTAGATTAGATTAGATTAGATTAGATTAGATTAGATTAGATTAGATTAGATTAGATTAGATTAGATTAGATTAGATTAGATTAGATTAGATTAGATTAGATTAGATTAGATTAGATTAGATTAGATTAGATTAGATTAGATTAGATTAGATTAGATTAGATTAGATTAGATTAGATTAGATTAGATTAGATTAGATTAGATTAGATTAGATTAGATTAGATTAGATTAGATTAGATTAGATTAGATTAGATTAGATTAGATTAGATTAGATTAGATTAGATTAGATTAGATTAGATTAGATTAGATTAGATTAGATTAGATTAGATTAGATTAGATTAGATTAGATTAGATTAGATTAGATTAGATTAGATTAGATTAGATTAGATTAGATTAGATTAGATTAGATTAGATTAGATTAGATTAGATTAGATTAGATTAGATTAGATTAGATTAGATTAGATTAGATTAGATTAGATTAGATTAGATTAGATTAGATTAGATTAGATTAGATTAGATTAGATTAGATTAGATTAGATTAGATTAGATTAGATTAGATTAGATTAGATTAGATTAGATTAGATTAGATTAGATTAGATTAGATTAGATTAGATTAGATTAGATTAGATTAGATTAGATTAGATTAGATTAGATTAGATTAGATTAGATTAGATTAGATTAGATTAGATTAGATTAGATTAGATTAGATTAGATTAGATTAGATTAGATTAGATTAGATTAGATTAGATTAGATTAGATTAGATTAGATTAGATTAGATTAGATTAGATTAGATTAGATTAGATTAGATTAGATTAGATTAGATTAGATTAGATTAGATTAGATTAGATTAGATTAGATTAGATTAGATTAGATTAGATTAGATTAGATTAGATTAGATTAGATTAGATTAGATTAGATTAGATTAGATTAGATTAGATTAGATTAGATTAGATTAGATTAGATTAGATTAGATTAGATTAGATTAGATTAGATTAGATTAGATTAGATTAGATTAGATTAGATTAGATTAGATTAGATTAGATTAGATTAGATTAGATTAGATTAGATTAGATTAGATTAGATTAGATTAGATTAGATTAGATTAGATTAGATTAGATTAGATTAGATTAGATTAGATTAGATTAGATTAGATTAGATTAGATTAGATTAGATTAGATTAGATTAGATTAGATTAGATTAGATTAGATTAGATTAGATTAGATTAGATTAGATTAGATTAGATTAGATTAGATTAGATTAGATTAGATTAGATTAGATTAGATTAGATTAGATTAGATTAGATTAGATTAGATTAGATTAGATTAGATTAGATTAGATTAGATTAGATTAGATTAGATTAGATTAGATTAGATTAGATTAGATTAGATTAGATTAGATTAGATTAGATTAGATTAGATTAGATTAGATTAGATTAGATTAGATTAGATTAGATTAGATTAGATTAGATTAGATTAGATTAGATTAGATTAGATTAGATTAGATTAGATTAGATTAGATTAGATTAGATTAGATTAGATTAGATTAGATTAGATTAGATTAGATTAGATTAGATTAGATTAGATTAGATTAGATTAGATTAGATTAGATTAGATTAGATTAGATTAGATTAGATTAGATTAGATTAGATTAGATTAGATTAGATTAGATTAGATTAGATTAGATTAGATTAGATTAGATTAGATTAGATTAGATTAGATTAGATTAGATTAGATTAGATTAGATTAGATTAGATTAGATTAGATTAGATTAGATTAGATTAGATTAGATTAGATTAGATTAGATTAGATTAGATTAGATTAGATTAGATTAGATTAGATTAGATTAGATTAGATTAGATTAGATTAGATTAGATTAGATTAGATTAGATTAGATTAGATTAGATTAGATTAGATTAGATTAGATTAGATTAGATTAGATTAGATTAGATTAGATTAGATTAGATTAGATTAGATTAGATTAGATTAGATTAGATTAGATTAGATTAGATTAGATTAGATTAGATTAGATTAGATTAGATTAGATTAGATTAGATTAGATTAGATTAGATTAGATTAGATTAGATTAGATTAGATTAGATTAGATTAGATTAGATTAGATTAGATTAGATTAGATTAGATTAGATTAGATTAGATTAGATTAGATTAGATTAGATTAGATTAGATTAGATTAGATTAGATTAGATTAGATTAGATTAGATTAGATTAGATTAGATTAGATTAGATTAGATTAGATTAGATTAGATTAGATTAGATTAGATTAGATTAGATTAGATTAGATTAGATTAGATTAGATTAGATTAGATTAGATTAGATTAGATTAGATTAGATTAGATTAGATTAGATTAGATTAGATTAGATTAGATTAGATTAGATTAGATTAGATTAGATTAGATTAGATTAGATTAGATTAGATTAGATTAGATTAGATTAGATTAGATTAGATTAGATTAGATTAGATTAGATTAGATTAGATTAGATTAGATTAGATTAGATTAGATTAGATTAGATTAGATTAGATTAGATTAGATTAGATTAGATTAGATTAGATTAGATTAGATTAGATTAGATTAGATTAGATTAGATTAGATTAGATTAGATTAGATTAGATTAGATTAGATTAGATTAGATTAGATTAGATTAGATTAGATTAGATTAGATTAGATTAGATTAGATTAGATTAGATTAGATTAGATTAGATTAGATTAGATTAGATTAGATTAGATTAGATTAGATTAGATTAGATTAGATTAGATTAGATTAGATTAGATTAGATTAGATTAGATTAGATTAGATTAGATTAGATTAGATTAGATTAGATTAGATTAGATTAGATTAGATTAGATTAGATTAGATTAGATTAGATTAGATTAGATTAGATTAGATTAGATTAGATTAGATTAGATTAGATTAGATTAGATTAGATTAGATTAGATTAGATTAGATTAGATTAGATTAGATTAGATTAGATTAGATTAGATTAGATTAGATTAGATTAGATTAGATTAGATTAGATTAGATTAGATTAGATTAGATTAGATTAGATTAGATTAGATTAGATTAGATTAGATTAGATTAGATTAGATTAGATTAGATTAGATTAGATTAGATTAGATTAGATTAGATTAGATTAGATTAGATTAGATTAGATTAGATTAGATTAGATTAGATTAGATTAGATTAGATTAGATTAGATTAGATTAGATTAGATTAGATTAGATTAGATTAGATTAGATTAGATTAGATTAGATTAGATTAGATTAGATTAGATTAGATTAGATTAGATTAGATTAGATTAGATTAGATTAGATTAGATTAGATTAGATTAGATTAGATTAGATTAGATTAGATTAGATTAGATTAGATTAGATTAGATTAGATTAGATTAGATTAGATTAGATTAGATTAGATTAGATTAGATTAGATTAGATTAGATTAGATTAGATTAGATTAGATTAGATTAGATTAGATTAGATTAGATTAGATTAGATTAGATTAGATTAGATTAGATTAGATTAGATTAGATTAGATTAGATTAGATTAGATTAGATTAGATTAGATTAGATTAGATTAGATTAGATTAGATTAGATTAGATTAGATTAGATTAGATTAGATTAGATTAGATTAGATTAGATTAGATTAGATTAGATTAGATTAGATTAGATTAGATTAGATTAGATTAGATTAGATTAGATTAGATTAGATTAGATTAGATTAGATTAGATTAGATTAGATTAGATTAGATTAGATTAGATTAGATTAGATTAGATTAGATTAGATTAGATTAGATTAGATTAGATTAGATTAGATTAGATTAGATTAGATTAGATTAGATTAGATTAGATTAGATTAGATTAGATTAGATTAGATTAGATTAGATTAGATTAGATTAGATTAGATTAGATTAGATTAGATTAGATTAGATTAGATTAGATTAGATTAGATTAGATTAGATTAGATTAGATTAGATTAGATTAGATTAGATTAGATTAGATTAGATTAGATTAGATTAGATTAGATTAGATTAGATTAGATTAGATTAGATTAGATTAGATTAGATTAGATTAGATTAGATTAGATTAGATTAGATTAGATTAGATTAGATTAGATTAGATTAGATTAGATTAGATTAGATTAGATTAGATTAGATTAGATTAGATTAGATTAG
>CAVMKG010000395.1:0-5000 GCA_963682025.1 Cordilura impudica
AATTAAAAATTAAAAATTAAAAATTAAAAATTAAAAATTAAAAATTAAAAATTAAAAATTAAAAATTAAAAATTAAAAATTAAAAATTAAAAACTAAAAATTTAAAATTTAAAATTAAAAATTAAAAATTAAAAATTAAAAATTAAAAATTAAAAATAAAAAATTAAAAATTAAAAATTAAAAATTAAAAATTAAAAATTAAAAATTAAAAATTAAAAATTAAAAATTAAAAATTAAAAATTAAAAATTAAAAATTAAAAATTAAAAATTAAAAATTAAAAATTAAAAATTAAAAATTAAAAATTAAAAATTAAAAATTAAAAATTAAAAATTAAAAATTAAAAATTAAAAATTAAAAATTAAAAATTAAAAATTAAAAATTAAAAATTAAAAATTAAAAATTAAAAATTAAAAATTAAAAATTAAAAATTAAAAATTAAAAATTAAAAATTAAAAATTAAAAATTAAAAATTAAAAATTAAAAATTAAAAATTAAAAATTAAAAATTAAAAATTAAAAATTAAAAATTAAAAATTAAAAATTAAAAATTAAAAATTAAAAATTAAAAATTAAAAATTAAAAATTAAAAATTAAAAATTAAAAATTAAAAATTAAAAATTAAAAATTAAAAATTAAAAATTAAAAATTAAAAATTAAAAATTAAAAATTAAAAATTAAAAATTAAAAATTAAAAATTAAAAATTAAAAATTAAAAATTAAAAATTAAAAATTAAAAATTAAAAATTAAAAATTAAAAATTAAAAATTAAAAATTAAAAATTAAAAATTAAAAATTAAAAATTAAAAATTAAAAATTAAAAATTAAAAATTAAAAATTAAAAATTAAAAATTAAAAATTAAAAATTAAAAATTAAAAATTAAAAATTAAAAATTAAAAATTAAAAATTAAAAATTAAAAATTAAAAATTAAAAATTAAAAATTAAAAATTAAAAATTAAAAATTAAAAATTAAAAATTAAAAATTAAAAATTAAAAATTAAAAATTAAAAATTAAAAATTAAAAATTAAAAATTAAAAATTAAAAATTAAAAATTAAAAATTAAAAATTAAAAATTAAAAATTAAAAATTAAAAATTAAAAATTAAAAATTAAAAATTAAAAATTAAAAATTAAAAATTAAAAATTAAAAATTAAAAATTAAAAATTAAAAATTAAAAATTAAAAATTAAAAATTAAAAATTAAAAATTAAAAATTAAAAATTAAAAATTAAAAATTAAAAATTAAAAATTAAAAATTAAAAATTAAAAATTAAAAATTAAAAATTAAAAATTAAAAATTAAAAATTAAAAATTAAAAATTAAAAATTAAAAATTAAAAATTAAAAATTAAAAATTAAAAATTAAAAATTAAAAATTAAAAATTAAAAATTAAAAATTAAAAATTAAAAATTAAAAATTAAAAATTAAAAATTAAAAATTAAAAATTAAAAATTAAAAATTAAAAATTAAAAATTAAAAATTAAAAATTAAAATTAAAAATTAAAAATTAAAAATTAAAAATTAAAAATTAAAAATTATAAATTAAAAATTAAAAATTAAAAATTAAAAATTAAAAATTAAAAATTAAAATTAAAAATTAAAAATTAAAAATTAAAAATTAAAAATTAAAAATTAAAAATTAAAAATTAAAAATTAAAAATTAAAAATTAAAAATTAAAAATTAAAATTAAAAATTAAAAATTAAAAATTAAAAATTAAAAATTAAAAATTAAAAATTAAAAAAAAAATTAAAAATTAAAAATTAAAAATTAAAAATTAAAAATTAAAAATTAGAAATTAAAAATTAAAAATTAAAAATTAATAATTAAAAATCACAAATTAAAAATTAAAAATTGAAAATTTAAAATTAAAAATTAAAAATTAAAAATTAAAAATTAAAAATTAAAAATTAAAAATTAAAAATTAAAAATTAAAAATTAAAAATTAAAAATTAAAAATTAAAAATTAAAAATTAAAAATTAAAAATTAAAAATTAAAAATTAAAAATTAAAAATTAAAAATTAAAAATTAAAAATTAAAAATTAAAAATTAAAAATTAAAAATTAAAAATTAAAAATTAAAAATTAAAAATTAAAAATTAAAAATTAAAAATTAAAAATTAAAAATTAAAAATTAAAAATTAAAAATTAAAAATTAAAAATTAAAAATTAAAAATTAAAAATTAAAAATTAAAAATTAAAAATTAAAAATTAAAAATTAAAAATTAAAAATTAAAAATTAAAAATTAAAAATTAAAAATTAAAAATTAAAAATTAAAAATTAAAAATTAAAAATTAAAAATTAAAAATTAAAAATTAAAAATTAAAAATTAAAAATTAAAAATTAAAAATTAAAAATTAAAAATTAAAAATTAAAAATTAAAAATTAAAAATTAAAAATTAAAAATTAAAAATTAAAAATTAAAAATTAAAAATTAAAAATTAAAAATTAAAAATTAAAAATTAAAAATTAAAAATTAAAAATTAAAAATTAAAAATTAAAAATTAAAAATTAAAAATTAAAAATTAAAAATTAAAAATTAAAAATTAAAAATTAAAAATTAAAAATTAAAAATTAAAAATTAAAAATTAAAAATTAAAAATTAAAAATTAAAAATTAAAAATTAAAAATTAAAAATTAAAAATTAAAAATTAAAAATTAAAAATTAAAAATTAAAAATTAAAAATTAAAAATTAAAAATTAAAAATTAAAAATTAAAAATTAAAAATTAAAAATTAAAAATTAAAAATTAAAAATTAAAATTAAAAATTAAAAATTAAAAATTAAAAATTAAAAATTAAAAATTAAAAATTAAAAATTAAAAATTAAAAATTAAAAATTAAAAATTAAAAATTAAAAATTAAAAATTAAAAATTAAAAAATTAAAAATTAAAAATTAAAAATTAAAAATTAAAAATTAAAAATTAAAAATTAAAAATTAAAAATTAAAATTAAAAATTAAAAATTAAAAATTAAAAATTAAAAATTAAAAATTAAAAATTAAAAATTAAAAATTAAAAATTAAAAATTAAAAATTAAAAATTAAAAATTAAAAATTAAAAATTAAAAATTAAAAATTAAAAATTAAAAATTAAAAATTAAAAATTAAAAATTAAAAATTAAAAATTAAAAATTAAAAATTAAAAATTAAAAATTAAAAATTAAAATTAAAAATTAAAAATTAAAAATTAAAAATTAAAAATTAAAAATTAAAAATTAAAAATTAAAAATTAAAAATTAAAAATTAAAAATTAAAAATTAAAAATTAAAAATTAAAAATTAAAAATTAAAAATTAAAAATTAAAATTAAAAATTAAACATTAAAAATTAAAATTAAAAATTAAAAATTAAAAATTAAAAATTAAAGATTAAAAATTAAAAATTAAAAATTAAAAATTAAAAATTAAAAATTAAAAATTAAAAATTAAAAATTAAAAATTAGAAATTAAAAATTAAAAATTAAAAATTAATAATTAAAAATCACAAATTAAAAATTAAAAATTGAAAATTTAAAATTAAAAATTAAAAATTAAAAATTAAAAATTAAAAATTAAAACTTAAAACTTAAAACTTAAAAATTAAAAATTAAAAATTAAAAATTAAAAATTAAAAATTAAAAATTAAAAATAAAAAATAAAAAATAAAAATTAAAAATTAAAAATTAAAAATTAAAAATTCAAAATTCAAAATTCAAAATTCAAAATTCAAAATTCAAAATTCAAAATTCAAAATTCAAAATTCAAAATTCAAAATTCAAAATTAAAAATTAAAAATTAAAAATTAAAAAAATAAAAATTAAAAATTAAAAATTTAAAAAATAAAAATTAAAAATTAAAAATAAAAATTAAAAATTAAAAATTAAAAATTAAAAATTAAAAATTAAAAATTAAAAATTAAAAATTAAAAATTAAAATTAAAAATTAAAAATTAAAAATTAAAAATTAAAAATTAAAAATTAAAAATTAAAAATTAAAAATTAAAAATTAAAAATTAAAAATTAAAAATTAAAAATTAAAAATTAAAAATTAAAAATTAAAAATTAATAATCAAAAATTAAAAATTAAAAATTAAATAATAAAAATTAAAATTTAAAAATAAAAAATTAAAAATTAAAAATTAAAAATTTAAAATTAAAAATTGAAAATTAAAAATTAAAATTCAAAAATTAAAAATTAAAAATTAAAATTTAAAAATTAAAAATTAAAAATTAAAAATTAAAAATTAAAAATTAAAAATTAAAAATTAAAAATTAAAAATTAAAAATTAAAAATAAAAATTAAAAATAAAAAATTAAAAATTAAAAATTAAAAATTAAAAATTAAAAATTAAAATTTCAAAATTAAAAATTAAAAATTAAAAATTAAAAATTAGAAATTAAAAATTAAAAATTAAAGATTACAAATTAAAAATTAAAAATTAAAAATTAAAAATTAAAAATTAAAAATTAAAAATTAAAAATTAAAAATTAAAAATTAAAAATTAAAAGTTAAAAGTTAAAAGTTAAAAGTTAAAAGTTAAAAGTTAAAAGTTAAATGTTAAAAGTTAAAAGTTAAAAGTTAAAAGTTAAAAGTTAAAAGTTCAAAGTTCAAAGTTAAAAGTTAAAAGTTAAAAGTTAAAAATTAAAAATTAAAAATTAAAAATTAAAAATTAAAAATTAAAAATTAAAAATTAAAAATTAAAAATTAAAAATTAAATAATAAAAATTAAAAATTAAAAATTAAAAATTAAAAATTAAAGATTAAAAATTAAAAATTAAAAATTAAAAATTAAAAATTAAAAATTAAAAATTAAAAATTAAAAATTAACAATTAAAAATTAAAAATTAAAAATTAAAAATTAAAAATTAAAATTAAAAATTAAAAATTAAAAATTAAAAATTAAAAATTAAAAATTAAAAATTAAAAATTAAAAATTAAAAATTAAAAATTAAAAATTAAAAATTAAAAATTAAAAATTAAAAATTAAAAATTAAAAATTAAAAATTAAAAAATTAAAAATTAA
>CAVMKG010000395.1:10000-23398 GCA_963682025.1 Cordilura impudica
TTAAAAATTAAAAATTAAAAATTAAAAATTAAAAATTAAAAATTAAAAATTAAAAATTAAAAATTAAAAATTAAAAATTAAAAATTAAAAATTAAAAATTAAAAATTAAAAATTAAAAATTAAAAATTAAAAATTAAAAATTAAAAATTAAAAATTAAAAATTAAAAATTAAAAATTAAAAATTAAAAATTAAAAATTAAAAATTAAAAATTAAAAATTAAAAATTAAAAATTAAAAATTAAAAATTAAAAATTAAAAATTAAAAATTAAAAATTAAAAATTAAAAATTAAAAATTAAAAATTAAAAATTAAAAATTAAAAATTAAAAATTAAAAATTAAAAATTAAAAATTAAAAATTAAAAATTAAAAATTAAAAATTAAAAATTAAAAATTAAAAATTAAAAATTAAAAATTAAAAATTAAAAATTAAAAATTAAAAATTAAAAATTAAAAATTAAAAAATAAAAATTAAAAATTAAAAAAAAAAATAAAAATTAAAAATTAAAAATTAAAAAATTAAAAAATTAAAAATTAAAAATTAAAAATTAAAAATTAAAAATTAAAAATTAAAAATTAAAAATTAAAAATTAAAAATTAAAAATTAAAAATTAAAAATTAAAAATTAAAAATTAAAAATTAAAAATTAAAAATTAAAAATTAAAAATTAAAAATTAAAAATTAAAAATTAAAAATTAAAAATTAAAAATTAAAAATTAAAAATTAAAAATTAAAAATTAAAAATTAAAAATTAAAAATTAAAAATTAAAAATTAAAAATTAAAAATTAAAAATTAAAAATTAAAAATTAAAAAATTAAAAATTAAAAATTAAAAATTAAAAATTAAAAATTAAAAATTAAAAATTAAAAATTAAAAATTAAAAATTAAAAATTAAAAATTAAAAATTAAAAATTAAAAATTAAAAATTAAAAATTAAAAATTAAAAATTAAAAATTAAAAATTAAAAATTAAAAATTAAAAATTAAAAATTAAAAATTAAAAATTAAAAATTAAAAATTAAAAATTAAAAATTAAAAATTAAAAATTAAAAATTAAAAATTAAAAATTAAAAATTAAAAATTAAAAATTAAAAATTAAAAATTAAAAATTAAAAATTAAAAATTAAAAATTAAAAATTAAAAATTAAAAATTAAAAATTAAAAATTAAAAATTAAAAATTAAAAATTAAAAATAAAAATTAAAAATTAAAAATTAAAAATTAAAAATTAAAAATTAAAAATTAAAAATTAAAAATTAAAAATTAAAAATTAAAAATTAAAAATTAAAAATTAAAAATTAAAAATTAAAAATTAAAAATTAAAAATTAAAAATTAAAAATTAAAAATTAAACATTAAACATTAAAAATTAAAATTAAAAATTAAAAATTAAAAATTAAAAATTAAAAAATAAAGATTAAAAATTAAAAATTAAAAATTAAAAATTAAAAATTAAAAATTAAAAATTAAAAATTAAAAATTAAAAATTAAAAATTAAAAATTAAAAATTAAAAATTAATAATTAAAAATCACAAATTAAAAATTAAAAATTGAAAATTAAAAATTAAAAATTAAAAATTAAAAATTAAAAATTAAAACTTAAAACTTAAAAATTAAAAATTAAAAATTAAAAATTAAAAATTAAAAATTAAAAATTAAAAATTAAAAATTAAAAATTAAAAATTAAAAATTAAAAATTCAAAATTCAAAATTCAAAATTCAAAATTCAAAATTCAAAATTCAAAATTCAAATTCAAATTCAAAATTCAAAATTCAAAATTCAAAATTCAAAATTCAAAATTCAAAATTCAAAATTCAAAATTCAAAATTAAAAATTAAAAATTAAAAATTAAAAATTAAAAAATTAAAAATTAAAAATTAAAAATTTAAAAAGTAAAAATTAAAAATTAAAAATAAAAATTAAAAATTAAAAATTAAAAATTAAAAATTAAAAATTAAAAATTAAAAATTAAAAATTAAAAATTAAAAATTAAAAATTAAAAATTAAAAATTAAAAATTAAAAATTAAAAATTAAAAATTAAAAATTAAAAATTAAAAATTAAAAATTAAAAATTAAAAATTAAAAATTAAAAATTAAAAATTAAAAATTAAAAATTAAAAATTAAAAATTAAAAATTAAAAATTAAAAATCAAAAATTAAAAATTAAAAATTAAATAATTAAAAATTAAAATTTAAAAATAAAAAATTAAAAATTAAAAATTAAAAATTAAAAATTAAAAATTTAAAATTAAAAATTGAAAATTAAAAATTAAAATTCAAAAATTAAAAATTAAAAATTAAAATTTAAAAATTAAAAATTAAAAATTAAAAATTAAAAATTAAAAATTAAAAATTAAAAATTAAAAATTAAAAATTAAAAATTAAAAATTAAAAATTAAAAATTAAAAATTAAAAATTAAAAATTAAAAATTAAAAATTAAAAATTAAAAATAAAAATTAAAAATAAAAAATTAAAAACTAAAAATTAAAATTTAAAAATTAAAAATTAAAAATTAAAAATTAAAAATTAAAAATTAAAAATTAAAAATTAAAAATTAAAAATTAAAAATTAAAAATTAAAAATTAAAAATTAAAAATTAAAAATTAAAAATTAAAAATTAAAAATTAAAAATTAAAAATTAAAAATTAAAAATTAAAAATTAAAAATTAAAAATTAAAAATTAAAAATTAAAAATTAAAAATTAAAAATTAAAAATTAAAAATTAAAAATTAAAAATTAAAAATTAAAAATTAAAAATTAAAAATTAAAAATTAAAAATTAAAAATTAAAAATTAAAAATTAAAAATTAAAAATTAAAAATTAAAAATTAAAAATTAAAAATTAAAAATTAAAAATTAAAAATTTAAAAATTAAAAATTAAAAATTAAAAATTAAAAATTAAAAATTAAAAATTAAAAATTAAAAATTAAAAATTAAAAATTAAAAATTAAAAAATTAAAAATTAAAAATTAAAAATTAAAAATTAAAAATTAAAAATTAAAAATTAAAAATTAAAAATTAAAAATTAAAAATTAAAAATTAAAAATTAAAAATTAAAAATTAAAAATTAAAAATTAAAAATTAAAAATTAAAAATTAAAAATTAAAAATTAAAAATTAAAAATTAAAAATTAAAAATTAAAAATTAAAAATTAAAAATTAAAAATTAAAAATTAAAAATTAAAAATTTAAAATTAAATAATAAAAATTTAAATTTAAAAAATAAAAAATTAAAAATTAAAAATTTAAAATTTAAAATTAAAAATTGAAAATTAAAAATTAAAATTCAAAAATTAAAAATTAAAAATTAAAAATTAAAATTTAAAAATTAAAACTTAAAAATTAAAAATTAAAAATTAAAAATTAAAAATAAAAATTAAAAATAAAAAATTAAAAGTTAAAAATTAAAAATTAAAAATTAAAAATTAAAAATTAAAAATTAAAAATTAAAAATTAAAAATTAAAAAATTAAAATTAAAAATTAAAAATTAAAAATTAAAAATTAAAAATTAAAAATTAAAAATTAAAAATTAAAAATTAAAAATTAAAAATTAAAAATTAAAAAATAAAAATTAAAAATTAAAAATTAAAAATTAAAAATTAAAAATTAAAAATTAAAAATTAAAAATTAAAAATTAAAAATTAAAAATTAAAAATTAAAAATTAAAAATTAAAAATTAAAAATTAAAAATTAAAAATTAAAAATTAAAAATTAATAATTAAAAATTAAAAATTAAAAATCTAAAATTTAAAATTAAAAATTAAAAATAACAAATTAAAAATTAAAAATTAAAAATTATAAAATAAAAATTAAAAATTAAAAATTAAAATTTTAAAATTAAAAATTAAAAATTAAAAATTAAAAATTAAAAATTAAAAATTAAAAATTAAAAATTAAAAATAATTAATAAATTAAAAATTAAAAATTAAAAATTAAAAATTAAAAATTAAAATTAAAAATTAAAAATTAAAAATTAAAAATTAAAAATTAAAAATTAAAAATTAAAAATTAAAAATTAAAAATTAAAAATTAAAAATTAAAAATTAAAAATTAAAATTAAAAATTAAAAATTAAAAATTAAAAATTAAAAATTAAAAATTAAATAATAAAAATTAAAATTTAAAAATAAAAAATTAAAAATTAAAAATTGAAAATTAAAAATTTAAATTCAAAAATTAAAAATTAAAAATTAAAATTTAAAAATTAATAATTAAAAGTTAAAAATTAAAAATTAAAAATAAAAATTAAAAATAAAAAATTAAAAATTAAAAATTAAAATTTAAAAATTAAAAATTAAAAATTAGAAATTAAAAATTAAAAATTAAAAATTAAAAATTAAAAATTAAAAATTAAAAATTTAAAATTAAAAATTAAAAATTAAAAATTAAAAATTAAAAATTAAAAATTAAAAATTAAAAATTAAAAATTAAAAATTAAAAATTAAAAATTAAAAATTAAAAATTAAAAATTAAAAATTAAAAATTAAAAATTAATAATTAAAAATTAAAAATTAAAAATTAAAAATTAAAAATTAATAATTAAAAATTAAAAATTAAAAATTTAAAATTAAAAATTAAAAATTACAAATTAAAAATTAAAAATTATAAAATAAAAATTAAAAATTAAAAATTAAAAATTAAAAATTAAAAATTAAAAATTAAAAATAAAAAATTAAAAATTAAAAATTAAAAATTAAAAATTAAAAATTAAAAATTAAAAATTAAATATTAAAAATTAAAAATTAAAAATTAAAAATTAAAAATTAAAAATTAAAAATTAAAAATTAAAAATTAAAAATTAAAAATTAAAAATTAAAAATTAAAAATTAAAAATTAAAAATTAAAAATTAAAAATTAAAAATTAAAAATTAAAAATTAAAAATTAAAAATTAAAAATTCAAAATTAAAAATTAAAAATTAAAAATTAAAAATTAAAAATTAAAAATTAAAAATTAAAAATTAAAAATTAAAAATTAAAAATTAAAAATTAAAAATTAAAAATTAAAAATTAAAAATTAAAAATTAAAAATTAAAAATTAAAAATTAAAAATTAAAAATTAAAAATTAAAAATTAAAAATTAAAAATTAAAAATTAAAAATTAAAAATTAAAAATTAAAAATTAAAAATTAAAAATTAAAAATTTAAAATTAAATAATAAAAATTTAAATTTAAAAATAAAAAATTAAAAATTAAAAATTTAAAATTAAAAATTGAAAATTAAAAATTAAAATTCAAAAATTAAAAATTAAAAATTAAAAATTAAAAATTAAAAATTAAAAATTAAAAATTAAAATTTAAAAATTAAAAATTAAAAATTAAAAATTAAAAATTAAAAATAAAAATTAAAAATAAAAAATTAAAAATTAAAAATTAAAAATTTAAAAATTAAAAATTAAAAATTAAAAATTAGAAATTAAAAATTAAAAAATTAAAAATTAAAAATTAAAAATTAAAAATTAAAAATTAAAAATTAAAAATTAAAAATTAAAAATTAAAAATTAAAAATTAGAAATTAAAAATTAAAAATTAAAAATTAAAAATTTAAAATTAAAAATTAAAAATTAAAAATTAAAAATTAAAAATTAAAAATTAAAAATTAAAATTAAAAATTAAAAATTAAAAATTAAAAATTAAAAATTAAAAATTAAAATTAAAAATTAAAAATTAAAAATTAAAAATTAAAAATTAAAAATTAAAAATTAAATATTAAAAATTAATAATTAAAAATTAAAAATTAAAAATTAAAAATTAAAAATAATTAAAAATTTAAAATTTAAAATTTAAAATTACAAATTAAAAATTAAAAATTAAAAATTATAAAATAAAAATTAAAAATTAAAAATTAAAATTTAAAAATTAAAAATTAAAAATTAAAAATTAAAAATTAAAAATTAAAAATTAAAAATTAAAAATTAAAAATTAAAAATTAAAAATTAAAAATTAAAAATTAAAAATTAAAAATTAAAAATTAAAAATTAAAAATTAAAAATTAAAAATTAAAAATTAAAAATTAAAAATTAAAAATTAAAAATTAAAAATTAAAAATTAAAAATTAAAAATTAAAAATTAAAAATTAAAAATTAAAAATTAAAAATTAAAAATTAAAAATTAAAAATTAAAAATTAAAAATTAAAAATTAAAAATTAAAAATTAAAAATTAAAAATTAAAAATTAAAAATTCAAAATTAAAAATTAAAAATTAATAATTAAAAATTAAAAATTAAAAATTAAAAATTAAAAATTAAAAATTAAAAATTAAAAATTAAAAATTAAAAATTAAAAATTAAAAATTAAAAATTAAAAATTAAAAATTAAAAATAAAAATTAAAAATTAAAAATAAAAATTAAAAATTAAAAATTAAAAATTAAAAATTAAAAGTTAAAAATTAAAAATTAAAAATTAAAAATTAAAAATTAAAAATTAAAAATTAAAAATTAAAAATTAAAAATTAAAAATTAAAAATTAAAAATTAAAAATTAAAAATTAAAAATTAAAAATTAAAAATTAAAAATTAAAAATTAAAAATTAAAAATTAAAAATTAAAAATTAAAAATTAAAAATTAAAAATTAAAAATTAAAAATTAAAAATTAAAAATTAAAAATTAAAAATTAAAAATTAAAAATTAAAAATTAAAAATTAAAAATTAAAAATTAAAAATTAAAAATTAAAAATTAAAAATTAAAAATTAAAAATTAAAAATTAAAAATTAAAAATTAAAAATTAAAAATTAAAAATTAAAAATTAAAAATTAAAAATTAAAAGTTAAAAATTAAAAATTAAAAATTAAAAATTAAAAATTAAAAATTAAAAATTAAAAATTAAAAATTAAAAATTAAAAATTAAAAACTAAAAATTAAAAATTAAAAGTTAAAAATTAAAAATTAAAAATTAAAAATTAAAAATTAAAAATTAAAAATTAAAAATTAAAATTAAAAAATTAAGAATTAAAAAATAAAAATTAAAAATTTAAAATTAAAAATTAGAAACTAAATATTAAAAATTAAAATTTAAAAATTAAAAATTTAAGATTAAAAATTGAAAATTAAAAATTAAAAGTAAAAAATTAAAAATTAAAACTTAAAAATTAAAAATAAAAATTAAAAATTAAAAATAAAATATTAAAAATTAAAAATTAAAAATTAAAAGTTAAAAATTAAAAATTAAAAATTAAAAATTAAAAATTAAAAATTACAAATTAAAAATTAAAAATTATAAAATAAAAATTAAAAATTAAAAATTAAAAATTAAAATTTAAAAATTAAAAATTAAAAATTAAAAATTAAAAATTAAAAATTAAAAAATAAAAATTAAAAATTAAAAATTAAAAATTAAAAATTAAAAATTAAAAATTAAAAATTAAAAATTAAAAATTAAAAATTAAAAATTAAAAATTAAAAATTAAAAATTAAAAATTAAAAATTAAAAATTAAAAATTAAAAATTAAAAATTAAAAATTAAAAATTAAAAATTAAAAATTAAAAATTAAAAATTAAAAATTAAAAATTAAAAATTAAAAATTAAAAATTAAAAATTAAAAATTAAAAATTAAAAATTAAAAATTAAAAATTAAAAATTAAAAATTAAAAATTAAAAATTAAAAATTAAAAATTAAAAATTAAAAATTAAAAATTAAAAATTAAAAATTAAAAATTAAAAATTAAAAATTAAAAATTAAAAATTAAAAATTAAAATTAAAAATTAAAAATTAAAAATTAAAAATTAAAAATTAAAAATTAAAAATTAAAAATTAAAAATTAAAAATTAAAGATTAAATATTAAAAATTAAAAATTAAAAATTAAAAATTAAAAATTAAAAATTAAAAATTAAAAATTAAAGATTAAAAATTAAAAATTAAAAATTAAAAACTAAAAATTAAAAATTAAAAATTAAAAATTAAAAAATTAAGAATTAAAAAATTAAAATTAAAAATTTAAAATTAAAAATTAGAAACTAAATATTAAAAATTAAAATTTAAAAATTAAAAATTTAAAATTAAAAATTGAAAATTAAAAATTAAAAATTAAAAGTTAAAAATTAAAAATTAAAACTTAAAAATTAAAAATAAAATATTAAAAATTAAAAATTAAAAATTAAGAATTAAAAATTAAAAATTAAAAATTAAAAATTAAAAATTAAAAATTAAAAATTAAAAATTAAAAATTAAAAATTAAAAATTAAAAATTAAAAATTAAAAATTAAAAATTAAAAATTAAAAATTAAAAATTAAAAATTAAAAATTAAAAATTAAAAATTAAAAATTAAAAATTAAAAATTAAAAATTAAAAATTAAAAATTAAAAATTAAAAATTAAAAATTAAAAATTAAAAATTAAAAATTAAAAATTAAAAATTAAAAATTAGAAATTAAAAATTAAAAATTAAAAATTAAAAATTATAAATTAAAAATTAAAAATTAAAAATTAAAAATTAAAAATTAAAAATTAAAAATTAAAAATTAAAAATTAAAAATTAAAAATTAAAAATTAAAAATTAAAAATTAAAAATTAAAAATTAAAAATTAAAAATTAAAAATTAAAAATTAAAAATTAAAAATTAAAAATTAAAAATTAAAAATTAAAAATTAAAAATTAAAAATTAAGAATTCAAAATTAAAAATTAAAAATTAAAAATTAAAAATTAAAAATTAAAAAATAAAACTTAAAAATTAAAAATTAAAAATTAAAAATTAAAACTTAAAACTTAAAAATTAAAAATTAAAAATTAAAAATTAAAAATTAAAAATTAAAAATTAAAAATTAAAAATTAAAAATTAAAAATTAAAAATTAAAAATTAAAAATTAAAAATTAAAAATTAAAAATTAAAAATTAAAAATTAAAAATTAAAAATTAAAAATTAAAAATTAAAAATTAAAAATTAAAAATTAAAAATTAAAAATTAAAAATTAAAAATTAAAAATTAAAAATTAAAAATTAAAAATTAAAAATTAAAAATTAAAAATTAAAAATTAAAAATTAAAAATTAAAAATTAAAAATTAAAAATTAAAATTAAAAATTAAAATTTAAAAATTAAAAATTAAAAATTAAAAATTAAAAATTAAAAAAAAAAAATAAAAATTCAAAATTAAAAATTAAAAATTAAAAAATAAAAAATTAAGAATTAAAAATTAAGAATTAAAAATTAAAAATTAAAATTTAAAAATTAAAAATTAAAAATTAAAAATTAAAAATTAAAAATTAAAAATTAAAAATTAAAAATTAAAAATTAAAAATTAAAAATTAAAAATTAAAAATTAAAAATTAAAAATTAAAAATTAAAAATTAAAAATTAAAAATTAAAAATTAAAAATTAAAAATTAAAAATTAAAAATTAAAAATTAAAAATTAAAAATTAAAAATTAAAAATTAAAAATTAAAAATTAAAAATTAAAAATTAAAAATTAAAAATTAAAAATTAAAAATTAAAAATTAAAAATTAAAAATTAAAAATTAAAAATTAAAAATTAAAAATTAAAAATTAAAAATTAAAAATTAAAAATTAAAAATTAAAAATTAAAAATTAAAAATTAAAAATTAAAAATTAAAAAATAATAATTAAAAATTAAAAATTAAAAATTAAAAATTAAAAATTAAAAATTAAAAATTAAAAATTAAAAATTAAAAATTAAAAACTAAAAATTAAAAATTAATAATAAAAAATCACAAATTAAAAATTTAAAATTAAAAATTAAAAATTAAAAATTAAAAATTAAAAATTTAAAATTAAAAATTAAAAATTAAAAATTAAAAATTAAAAATTAAAAATTAAAAATTAATAATAAAAAATTAAAAATTAAAAATTAAAAATTAAAAATTAAAAATTAAAAATTAAATATTAAAAATTAAAAATTAAAAATTAAAAATTAAAAATTAAAAATTAAAAATTAAAAATTAAAAATTAAAAATTAAAAATTAAAAATTAAAAATTAAAAATTAAAAATTAAAAATTAAAAATTAAAAATTAAAAATTAAAAATTAAAAATTAAAAATTAAAAATTAAAAATTAAAAATTAAAAACTAAAAATTAAAAATTAATAATAAAAAATCACAAATTAAAAATTTAAAATTAAAAATTAAAAATTAAAAATTAAAAATTTAAAATTAAAAATTAAAAATTAAAAATTAAAAATTAAAAATTAAAAATTAAAAATTAAAAATTAAAAATTAAAAATTAAAAATTAAAAAATAAAAATTAAAAATTAAAAATTAAAAATTAAAAATTAAAAATTAAAAATTAAAAATTAAAAATTAAAAATTAAAAATTAAAAATTAAAAATTAAAAATTAAAAATTAAAAATTAAAAATTAAAAATTAAAAATTAATAATTAAAAATCACAAATTAAAAATTAAAAATTAAAAATTGAAAATTAAAAATTAAAAATTAAAAATTGAAAATTAAAAATTAAAAATTAAAAATTAAAAATTAAAAATTAAAAATTAAAAATTAAAAATAAAAAATTAAAAATTAAAAATTAAAAATTAAAAAATAAAAATTAAAAATTAAAAATTAAAAATTAAAAATTAAAAATTAAAAATTAAAAATTAAAAATTAAAAATTAAAAATTAAAAATTAAAAATTAAAAATTAAAAATTAAATATTAAAAATTAAAAATTAAAAATTAAAAATTAAAAATTAAAAATTAAAAATTAAAAATTAAAAATTAAAAATTAAAAATTAAAAATTAAAAATTAAAAATTAAAAATTAAAAATTAAAAATTAAAAATTAAAAATTAAAAATTAAAAATTAAAAATTTAAAATTTAAAAATTAAAATTTAAAAATTAAAAGTTAAAAATTAAAAATAAAAAATTAAAAATTAAAAATTAAAAAATAAAAATTAAAAATTAAAAACTAAAAACTAAAAATTAAAAATTAAAAATTAAAAATTAAATATTAAAAATTAAAAATTAAAAATTAAAAATTAAAAATTGAAAATTAAAAATTAAAAATTAAAAATTAAAAATTAAAAATTAAAAATTAAAAATTAAAAATTAAAAATTAAAAATTAAAAATTAAAAATTAAAAATTAAAAATTAAAAATTAAAAATTAAAAATTAAAAATTAAAAATTAAAAACTAAAAATTAAAAATTAAAAATTAAAAATTAAAAATTAAAAATTAAAAATTAAAAATTAAAAATTAAAAATTAAAAATTAAAAATTAAAAATTAAAAATTAAAAATTAAAAATTAAAAATTAAAAATTAAAAATTAAAAATTAAAAATTAAAAATTAAAAATTAAAAATTAAAAATTAAAAATTAAAAATTAAAAATTAAAAATTAAAAATTAAAAATTAAAAATTAAAAATTAAAAATTAAAAATTAAAAATTAAAAATTAAAAATTAAAAATTAAAAATTAAAAATTAAAAATTAAAAATTACAAATTACAAATTAAAAATTAAAAATTAAAAATTAAAAATTAAAAATTAAAAATTACAAATTAAAAATTAAAAATTAAAAATTAAAAATTAAAAATTAAAAATTAAAAATTAAAAATTAAAAATTAAAAATTAAAAATTAAAAATTAAAAATTAAAAATTAAAAATTAAAAATTAAAAATTAAAAATTAAAAATTAAAAATTAAAAATTAAAAATTAAAAATTAAAAATTAAAAATTAAAAATTAAAAATTAAAAATTAAAAATTAAAAATTAAAAATTAAAAATTAAAAATTAAAAATTAAAAATTAAAAATTAAAAATTAAAAATTAAAAATTAAAAATTAAAAATTAAAAATTAAAAATTAAAAATTAATAATTAAAAATCACAAATTAAAAATTAAAAATTGAAAATTAAAAATTAAAAATTAAAATTTAAAAATTAAAAATTAAAAATTAAAAATTAAAAATTAAAAATTAAAAATTAAAAATTAAAAATTAAAAATTAAAAAATTAAAATTACAAATTACAAATTAAAAATTAAAAATTAAAAATTAAAAATTAAAAATTAAAAATTAAAAATTAAAAATTAAAAATTAAAAATTAAAAATTAAAAATTAAAAATTAAAAATTAAAAATTAAAAATTAAAAATTAAAAATTAATAATTAAAAATCACAAATTAAAAATTAAAAATCACAAATTAAAAATTAAAAATTGAAAATTAAAAATTAAAAATTAAAAATTAAAAATTTAAAATTAAAAATTAAAAATTAAAAATTAAAAATTAAAAATTAAAAATTAAAAATTAAAAATTAAAAATTAAAAATTAAAAATTAAAAATTAAAAATTAAAAATTAAAAATTAAAAATTAAAAATTAAAAATTAAAAATTAAAAATTAAAAATTAAAAATTAAAAATTAAAAATTAAAATTTAAAAATTAAAAATTAAATATTATATATTAAAAATTAAAAATTAAAAATTAAAAATTAAAAATTAAAATTTAAAAATTAAAAATTAAAAATTAAAAATTAAAAATTTAAAATTAAAAATTAAAAATTAAAAATTAAAACTTAAAAATTAAAAATTAAAAATTAAAAATTAAAAATTAAAAATTAAAAATTAAAAATTAAAAATTAAAAATTAAAAATTTAAATTTAAAATTTAAAAATTAAAATTTAAAAATTAAAAGTTAAAAATTAAAAATTAAAAATTAAAAAATAAAAATTAAAAATTAAAAATTAAAAATTAAAAATTAAAAATTAAAAATTAAAAATTAAAAATTAAAAATTAAAAATTAAAAATTAAAAATTAAAAATTAAAAATTAAATATTAAAAATTAAAAATTAAAAATTAAAAATTGAAAATTAAAAATTAAAAATTAAAAATTAAAAATTAAAAATTAAAAATTAAAAATTAAAAATTAAAAATTAAAAATTAAAAATTAAAAATCAAAAAATTAAAAATTAAAAATTAAAAATTAAAAATTAAAAATTAAAAATTAAAAATTAAAAATTAAAAATTAAAAATTAAAAATTAAAAATTAAAAATTAAAAATTAAAAATTAAAAATTAAAAATTAAAAATTAAAAATTAAAAATTAAAAATTAAAAATTAAAAATTAAAAATTAAAAATTAAAAATTAAAAATTAAAAATTAAAAATTAAAAATTAAAAATTAAAAATTAAAAATTAAAAATTAAAAATTAAAAATTAAAAATTTAAATTTAAAATTTAAAAATTAAAATTTGAAAATTAAAAGTTAAAAATTAAAAATTAAAAATTAAAAATTAAAAAATAAAAATTAAAAATTAAAAACTAAAAATTAAAAATTAAAAATTAAAAATTAAATATTAAAAATTAAAAATTAAAAATTAAAAATTAAAAATTAAAAATTAAAAATTAAAAATTAAAAATTAAAAATTAAAAATTAAAAATTAAAAATTAAAAATTAAAAATTAAAAATTAAAAATTAAAAATTAAAAATTAAAAATTAAAAATTAAAAATTAAAAATTAAAAATTAAAA
>CAVMKG010000396.1:2500-30000 GCA_963682025.1 Cordilura impudica
TTTTTAATTTTTAATTTTTAATTTTTAATTTTTAATTTTTAATTTTTAATTTTTAATTTTTAATTTTTAAATTTTAAATTTTAAATTTTTAATTTTTAATTTTTAATTTTTAATTTTGAATTTTTAATTTTTAATTTTTGATTTTAAATTTTTAATTTTTAATGTTTAATTTTTAATTTTTAATTTTTAATTTTTAATTTTTAATTTTTAATTTTTAATTTTTAATTTTTAATTTTTAATTTTTAACTTTTAATTTTTAATTTTTAATTTTTAATTTCTAATTTTTTATTTTTAATTTTAAATTTTAAATTTTTAATTTTTAATTTTAAATTTTTAATATTTAATTTTTAATTTTTAATTTTTAATTTTTAATTTTTAATTTTTAATTTTTAATTTTTAATTTTAATTTTAATTTTTAATTTTTAACTTTTAATTTTTAATTTTTAGTTTTTAATTGTTAATTTTTAATTTTTAACTTTTAATTTTTAATTTTTAATTTTTAATTTTTAATTTTTAATTTTTAATTTTAATTTTTAATTTTTAATTTTTAATTTTTAATTTTTAATTTTTAATTTTTAATTTTTAATTTTTAATTTTTAATTTTTAATTTTTAATTTTTATTTTTTAATTTTTAATTTTTAATTTTTAATTTTTAATTTTTAATTTTTAATTTTTAATTTTTAATTTTTAATTTTTAATTTTTAATTTTTAATTTTTAATTTTTAATTTTTAATTTTTAATTTTTAATTTTTAATTTTTAATTTTTAATTTTTAATTTTTAATTTTTAATTTTTAATTTTTAATTTTTAATTTTTAATTTTTAATTTTTAATTTTTAATTTTTAATTTTTAATTTTTAATTTTTAATTTTTAATTTTTAATTTTTAATTTTTAATTTTTAATTTTTAATTTTTAATTTTTAATTTTTTATTTTTAATTTTTAATTTTTAATTTTTAATTTTTAATTTTTAATTTTTAATTTTTAATTTTTAATTTTTAATTTTTAATTTTTAATTTTTAATTTTTAATTTTTAATTTTTAATTTTTAATTTTTAATTTTTTATTTTTAATTTTTAATTTTTAATTTTTAATTTTTAATTTTTAATTTTTAATTTTTAATTTTTATTTTTTAATTTTTAATTTTTAATTTTTAGCTTTTAATTTTTAATTTTTAATTTTTAATTTTTAATTTTTAATTTTTAATTTTTAATTTTTAATTTTTAATTTTTAATTTTTAATTTTTAATTTTTAATTTTTAATTTTTAATTTTTAATTTTTAATTTTAATTTTTAATTTTTAATTTATTTTAAATTTTTAGTTTTTAATTTTTAATTTTTAATTTTTAATTTTTAATTTTTAATTTTTAATTTTTAATTTTTAATTTTTAATTTTTAATTTTTAATTTTTAATTTTTAATTTTTAATTTTTAATTTTTAATTTTTAATTTTTAATTTTTAATTTTTAATTTTTAATTTTTAATTTTTAATTTTTAAATTTTAATTTTTAATTTTTAATTTTTAATATTAAATTTTTAATTTTAAATTTTTAATTTTTAATTTTTAATTTTTAATTTTTAACATATAATTTTTAATTTTTAATCTTTAATTATTAATTTTTAATTTTTAATTTTTTAATTTTTAATTTTTAAGTTTTAATTTTTAATTTTTAATTTTTAATTTTTAATTTTTAATTTTTAATTTTTAATTTTTAATTTTTAATTTTTAATTTTTAATTTTAATTTTTAATTTTTAATTTTGAATTTTTAATTCTTAATTTTTATTTTATAATTTTTTATTTTTAATTTTTAATTTTTAGTTTTTAGTTTTTAATTTTTAATTTTTAATTTTTAATTTTTAATTTTTAATTTTTAATATTTAATTTTTAATTTTTAATTTTTAATTTTTAATTTTTAATTTTTAATTTTTAATTTTTTAATTTTTAATTTTTAATTTTTAATTTTTAATTTTTAATTTTTAAATTTTAATTTTTAATTTTTAATTTTTAATTTTTAATTTTTAATTTTTAATTTTTAATTTTTAATTTTTAATTTTTAATTTTTAATTTTTAATTTTTAATTTTTAATTTTTAATTTTTAATTTTTAATTTTTAATTTTTAATTTTTAATTTTTAATTTTTAATTTTTAATTTCTAATTTTTAATTTTTAATTTTTAATTTTTAATTTTTAATCTTTAATTTTTAATTTTTAATTTTTAATTTTTAATTTTTAATTTTTAATTTTTAATTTTTAATTTTTAATTTTTAATTTTTAATTTTTAATTTTTAATTTTTAATTTTTAATTTTTAATTTTTAATTATTAAATTTTAATTTTTAATTTTTAATTTTTAATTTTTAATTTTTAATTTTTAATTTTTAATTTTTAATTTTTAATTTTTAATTTTTAATTTTTAATTTTTAATTTTTAATTTTTAATTTTTAATTTTTAATTTTTAATTTTTAATTTTTAATTTTTAATTTTTAATTTTTAATTTTTAATTTTTAATTTTTAATTTTTAATTTTTAATTTTTAATTTTTAATTTTTAATTTTTAATTTTTAATTTTTAATTTTTAATTTTTACTTTTTAATTTTTAATTTTTAATTTTTATTTTTTAATTTTTAATTTTTAATATTTAAATTTTAATTTTTAATTTTTAATTTTTAATTTTTATTTTTAATTTTTAATTTTTAATTTTTAATTTTTAATTTTTTATTTTTAATTTTTAATTTTTAATTTTTAAACTTTTAATTTTTAATTTTTAAATTTTTAATTTTAATTTTTAATTTTATATTTTTAATTTTTAATTTTTTATTTTTAATTTTTAATTTTTAATTTTTAATTTTTAATTTTTAATTTTTAATTTTTAATTTTTAATTTTTAATTTTTAATTTTTAATTTTTAATTTTTAATTTTTAATTTTTAATTTTTAATTTTTAATTTTTAATTTTTAATTTTTAATTTTTAATTTTTAATTTTTAATTTTTAATTTTTAAATTTTTAATTTTTACTTCTTAATTTTTATTTTTTAATTTTTTATTTTTAATTTTTAATTTTTAGCTTTTAATTTTAAATTTTTAATTTTTAAATTTTTAATTTTTACTTTTTAATTTTTAATTTAAAATTTTTAATTTTTAATTTTTAATTATTAATTTTTAATTTTTAATTTTTAATTTTTAATTTTTAATTTTTAATTTTTAATTTTTAATTTTTAATTTTTAATTTTTAATTTTTAATTTTTATTTTTTATTTTTTAATTTTTAATTTTTAATTTTTAATTTTTTATTTTTAATTATTAAAAATATATGATAATACTTGCTTAGGCCAATGTGACACATGCAGTATAAATATACACACAACTACAATGACTTCAAAAATACGAAGAAATACAACATATACCATATATCTTAAGAGAAACAATAAACACCCATTCAAAGTTTCATTCATATCCCGTGACCATTTTTTTTTTATTAACCAACACTCAGCGGATGCCCTCTACAAATTCAGTGCATTGTGTTGATTTGTGGAAATTTGATTTAAATTTTATAAGATTGTAACTGTCATAAAGACTTTTGCGGGGAGTTTATTCCACATACAGCTAGTTCGATTAATAAACGAATTCGCTCTGTATTGCGTTGTGCGGTCAACTAAACAGTAGACTACAAACGGATGTGATCTACTAGAGAAGCGGGTACAGCGAACTGAAACTCGGGCAATTGAAATGAGTTCGCTATTCTCAGAAGAACGTTTCCCATGTTAGTATCTATAGGACAGTGTTACCCAACCTTCACAGTGGTGTGGAGGGTATAAATATATATAATTAAAATATATCCCGAAATCCCGCTGTGCCGAAAAATCCTTGAAATTCAGAAATTTAGCATAATGGAAATAAAGCAGTTTGCTCCTCTATATGTAACTAGTTGGGCCCGGTCCGCGTTGCTGACCATAAGAAAACATGTGGTTTTATATTGCATCAAAAATTAATGCACAGTGTCTGACAAAAGTAAAGCACGATAAAGCAGATACGCACGTATCTACGTACAATATTAAAATTTGATTTTGCCACGCCCCTCTGCCCGCAAACCAAAAATCAAATACCAGACTTCACAGTGTCACTCGCCAGGCTATTCTATGGATCCCTGAAAATTTCATTAAAAGCGGTAGATCTGTTTTTATATATATAGATGCCATCAGTGATACAATATTAAAATAGGAGTTTCCCCGATCAAAAATCAAACTTCAGAGTTTTACCCGGCAGGCTATTCTGAAGATTCCCTGAAAACTTCATTACGATCGGTCCAGCTATTTTGGAGTCCATACGGAACATACATACATAAGTACATCCATTTTTATACATATATATGTGTACGTTTCTTTTCGATTTTAAAGTAGTTTCTCTATTGATAAAATCTTTCTATTTATATTATTTTGTTCTATTTGTTGAACAATTTGACTCTGACAAGTATTTCCCTTAACAAACTTTCAGATTCTGAAGACAAGTTTGATTTGGAAACTTCCTAAAATGATCATATTTACTTCTTTTTGAATTAGATAAGGTATAACAAATGACAATTGATGTGCTCACTGAAATGTACCTTGCAATGGACTAACAGACTTACAGATTCTGAGCATTTACAAACATTGAAAGATTTGTAGTCTTGACCATTTTAAATGTGCCAGGAATTAAGAAATATTCTGTAATTACTATTCCAAAACAGGAAGTCACTGTTTCTTCTTATAAATTATCAGAACTTAAAATCTGCTATTTTGTTAAAAATGTTTATTATTTATTAATTATATTATTTATATTTTACACAGGACATGTGAAACGACTGCTACTGAAATCTCAATGATCTCCCTTAAGTACGACGTAATTTCCAAACAAAACAAGTAAGAAATTTAGTCGGTCTAGACCGACTATACGATACCATATACCATGCATTCAGAGACCCTATTTCTTAGGTCCAACTAATTAGATATAGGAAATAAGGATAAACCACATTTGAGTGGCATTTTTATTAATTTGTTTGCCTTATATGGGGACTATGTCGAAAAATGGACCGATCCTACCCATTATTTTTTGCAAAAATATATGTACATATATATATATATAAAATTATGAGAAAAATCTGTGCAATATTTTTGTTTTTTGATAGATTTAAGTGAAGATCGGGAGCCAGTTTTATATGGGGGCTATGTCTAAGAATTGTAGTAAACATACACAGACCCAGTTTACTGATATCTATATGTATATGGATATTACGATAATGTAAGTCGATCTCATAGGGGTCATTTTTATGGGGACTAGGTCTGCAAATGAACCGATTTTCACCAATTTCAATAGCTTTTATCCGATAGAAGCTTATATACTAAATTTATCCACAATATATACATATATGTGACCTGCAGTTTGATTAAAAGGTTTACATGACACACAGACAGACGGACGGACGGAAATCGCTAAATCGACTTAGAAAGTCATTTAAAGTCGACGATATAATATAAGATGGGTCTAGGTCAAATATTTTTGGTAGTTGCAAACATCAGCACAAAGTCATTATACCATAACCACATAGTGGTATAGGGTATAAAAACAAATGCTCAAATTTAAAAAATATCTCCAATTTAACTTTGTATTTTCCCAAGACTTATCTTTTTATATCTACATAGAGTGTCGGCCAAATCTAACTGAACAAATTCTTTATTTTAAACCATTCTCCTATCAAAGAGAATAGTAAGAATGATTACCAAATTGTACTATAATAGAATTCTTGTTTTTTCCCGCTCGCAATAAAAACTTAGTCTTAGTAACATTTTCCCACTCTTATACATAGTATTAAAGTAGGTGAAGTAATATAGAAAATAGTATAATCGTGTGACAAAACAAACTGAACAGAACAGATGCCAAATCACCGAGTTCGGTACCGAGTAAAATCGATCGAAATTCCATATTTTGGTTCATTATTTAAAGAAGACGGACAAACATTAGTCCTCGTTTCACATTTACTCTTCATTAGGAGCCATAATTCGATAACTGTGACATAGTAAAATTATTTTTTGTATTTTATTTTGGAATATAAAAAAATAATTTCGATCGAAAAATTTCGATAACGAATGCGGTGATTTAGCCCCAGGTTTTAGTTAAAACAAAGAGAAAAATAACCGTTATGTTTGTCATGTAAACATATTCAACTGAAAATTTGATATTGCTTGTTTAAACAAAATGGTTATATAAATATTTAATATGTTGGACAATATTTAATATAGAGTTATTATTAAAACAAAGGTTTTAATAAACAAATTAAAAGAAATTTTGCTGACTTTAAGTTGTTTCAGTGACGATAACGAACAGGCTAACACAAAACATAACGACGAAGTTAAATATAATCTCATTAGAGATTTACAAAGTGTAATGGCCCATAAAGACCTTTGTAAAAAGTATAAAATGACAAAGTCTTCAGTAAATTATGTTATAAATAATGGCGTTTTCTTTTCTGGCAAAAATGTTACACGTTTTTCCCACTTCGCACTCTTTTCTCTTTTTGTGTTATTTTCTAAAAAAAATGTCAATCTTGGGAAAGGGTAACGTATTCTCTTTTAAAAAAGTCGCACTATAAATACACACATTAAAGATATTCAGAAAATATTTAAAACTATTGTTGTGTCTCCGCCATCGTCAGTTATTGCAATGAGTAAAAATGTTTATTATAAATATTAATACTGCACTATTATCGTTTGTTAACTAGATATCTATAGCTTTGAGCGTAACTTTAAAATTTTATTTTATTTCAAAAAGAGTATTGACTTTTGTTCAGTTAGTTTTGGCCGACAATGTACATAATATAAAGTCGGTTTAGGTACAACGTTTATAACTCAAGAACGGCTGGACCGATTTTATTGATTTTTTATTTGTTGGATTCGTCTTCGCCCGGAATAAAAGAATAACTATTAGTATGTCTGAAAAATTCACGGGCGTGGCACCACCCAATCAAAGTAGATATTCAGTATCACATATCTCGAGTACTATTTGTGTGAGGTCATCTGTTGTACTATTAGTAGCCGTGCCGAAAATCGGCGGGCTCAAATAAATGGACGTGTCACCTCTCATACAAAGGAAATTTTCAATATCCTATATCTTGGGCAATATAAAAGGGAGAGTAATTATACCTTGTGATTTCACAGCTTATTAGTGTGAGTATCCTTGTTGAAATTGCGATCAGTGGGCGTGGCACCTCCCATACGAAGTAAATATTCAATATCACATATCTCGAATACTATATTATGGAGACCTTTACAAATTTGTGTGACGTCATCTGTTATTATTATCAGTAGCCATGTATAACTGGACGGGATCGGATACATGGGCGTAGACCTCCTTTACAAATAAATTATTGAATATAACATATCTCATTTACTACTGAAAGTTGGAACACCTATTATACTGTTCCAAAACCTAAATGCACCAAATTTATACAAGGAACGTGGTTCGTTATCAAGAAAATATTCGGTAATACTATTGAATCGACAATCATCAATGGCAAATTCAGCAGATCCTGCAATTGCATCTAAAGTCTTACAATTCCCAATTCTGTTATATGTAATAGCAATCAATATATCTTAATATCAGTCAATGCATGTCTGCAGCTTGGATTTGGAAAATTCATGCTTCGGTCATTGTCAAATATATGTAGCCTGCTCCTTAGCTGGTAAGCCAAACGATTTGTTTGCATATGCCGAAAATGTAGAAAAAAAAATTGTCTACCCGTTGGCTTTACCATTAATTAGTTTTTAAGAAGAAAGTATTGTGTGAAACAAAATTTAATTTATTAAATCGAAAATAAAATGTACATTTTAAATAACATATTGAGTTTCATTTCAAAATTTCTTATGTAATTGAAATATATGTATGTATATCAAAACAAATATGGGGAATAAAAAAATTATTTTAGGCATAACAACGTTTGCCAGGTTATTAAAAAAAATGCATCATAATACAGTAGTAAAGATTACTTAAGGTTGATTTTTTTATATGTATAAGTTGAAGCCATTATTTATTTTATAATTAACAGCAAATAAAAACCATGCAATTGAAATAATATTTCAAACATGCATACTTACATATAAAAATTTATTAATCGCTATCAAACCAGTTTCTCAAAATTTATAAAATTTGTGTTGTAATTGCTATTATTATTCAACATTTGTAAAGATGAATAACGAATAACAATTAGGGTTTGCGAGAATTTTTAATATTACTACTTCCTTTCTTTCTTTTTTATATTATTCATTTATAACCCCTTGGGAAAAACTCCATTCTACTTGAATTTTTAAACCTTATTTTTTTAAAAGATGAACAGATTTAAAGCTGGATTTTCTTAAATAAATATGCCTTTTTATCGGGTATTTTTTGCACTTGGCTACCCTGTTTTTAACAAATATATACAAAGTTCCAAGACTATATATTACGATTTTTGGTAAAAAAAATTATGATGCTGATCAGGGACGTATGCATGAATTTGAATCGAGGAGGGCATACATTTTTTTATATATATTTTTTTTTTGTCATATATTAACATTTGAAGTCTTCCTTATGAATAAAATAAAAAACTCAATTGTTATTAGAGATATTACGAATATTATAATTTTTCTGAAGATATTTTTTAAAATTGTTTCCAACCACCAAAACGGATCTACTATCTCCATTTCAAATAATAGGAGTAAGATAATAAGCAGCGTTGATATATGTATGTTCATACGAGTTGTAAATTATTATACTTTCGGTTTAAACCCAATACCGCATATTAATTTTTCGGTAGAATGCCGAATACATTGTTCGTGAAATCTCTACCTTTTGTTGTTGAAAGTAAACTTTGTGTTTTTATAGAAACAGATTGTTTATTTATGAGATAAATTTAAAAAATATTACAAATGAGAACAATTTAAAATTCTATTTGAGGCTAAAAATCTTATATATAAAATTCTTCTGTCGCGGTGTTTGTGGTAAAATTCCGCCGAAACGGCTCGACCGATTCTCATGAACTTTTGTGCGCATATTGGGTAGGTCTGAGAATCGGACAACGTTTATTTTTTTTTTGATAGGCCCACTGGGAGGGGTACCCCCCATACAAAGTGAACTTTTAAAATCAGATATCTGGAGTACTATGATAGCCATAAGTGCCACGCCCACTTGAGATATCAAAAAAAAAATACTTGTTGTCCGTTTCTGAGACCTACCCAATATCCACACAATTTTAAGAGAATCGGTCAAGCCGTTTCGGAGGAGTTCAATTACAGAGACCGCGACACGGGAATTTTATATATAAGAAGTTAAACTCCTCTTTTTTGTTTTTTTTTTATTTAGTGCGATTTGACTGCAATTCAGAATGTATGTATGTTTTATCATAGGAAATTTTTGTATGTATAAATGGACCCGATAGATGGCGCTGGGGTAAAGTCATTTCGAATATTCTTATTTACGGTGCGATTTTACTGAAACTAAGAATGTACATATATGTATGTTAGATGATGCCAAAAATTTTTTTGTTGGACCCGGTAGATGGAGCTGGCGTTCGAAAAATAATGAGTTGTCAAATTTATTTAAATTTTATAAGTTCCCAAATTCACAAACGTTTTTATATACATATATTCTAACTAAAAAGGAAGGAATAAAAAGGAAGGAAAAATTGCATTGGCTATTGCTTTGTCCGGAATAGCCGCACAATTATTGCATGGTGGTCGTACAGCTCATTCAGCACTCAAATCACCGTTAGAAAACATTTCGGTGTGTCAAAAGTTCTGCAAAAATGCAATATTATTATTTGGGATGAATATAACATGGCTCAGAAACATTCCTTAGAAGCACTACATAGAACTTTAAAAGATTTGAAAGGCAATGAAAAACTTTTGGGTGGAGCTCTCATTTTATTATCCATGATCCAACGGCTGACCAGTTTTCAAAACAACTACTTGGTTAAGTGAAAGAACTATTTAATTAGCAAAAAATATCGATGTCAATAATATTAATGTTATTATTCAGGACATGATTGATTCCGAAAGTGTTATTTCAAATCTATGGATAGTGTTGTTGAAGAAAATTAAATAGTCAATTATCCATCACAATTTTTGAATTCATTTGATGTGCCCGATCTACCTCCACATTTATTAAAATTAAAAGTTGGTTCTCCAATAATTTTGCTACGTAGCCTCAACGCTCCGAGACTATGTAATGGAACCAGGTTAATTGTTGAGAGAATAATACCAAATGTTATTGAGGCCACAATTCTCAAAGACTAGTTTAAAGGAGAACATGTCTTGCTGCCAAGAATTCCTACGATTCCTACCGACACACCGATAACATTCAAAAGATTGCCATTTCCGAACATATTGGGCTTTACCATGACCATCAATAAATTTCAAGGACAATCATTGCAAATAGGTGGTTTGGACCTCGAAAACATTTGTTTTTCGCGTGTCGGAAAGCAAGCAAATTTATTAATTTACTGCCAGAATAAGGAAACTAAAAATATTGTTCACTCTTTTTAGAATTACAATGATAGAAATATATTGGTCATTCTTATACATATGTATGTTACAATAAATATTTATTTTAATTTTCATAAATAAAACAATTTTTTTTAAGAGATTTAATATTAACAAATGCACAAACGCTTTTTTTATATAGATATATACAGATTCTAACAAAAATTTAAAATTCATTGAGGGCAAAACAACGTTTGCCGGGTCCAGCTAGTATTTCTATAATTTTAACAATTATTACTTCCTTCCAATGTATTGATATTAATGGTAGCGAAGAATGCCTTTCCTCGCACTTGGTATTACGAACGTCTGTTTTAGGTGCTGTGACAGGAATGACAATTAAAATTTTTAACAAAATAAATACATATACATATATTTGGAAACAGATTTTCATCGCACATTCCAATGGTTTTTGTAAAAAATTATGAGATCTTAGAAATCATTGCATGAGTAGTTTATAACGTTGATGGGAACTACGTTGTAGAGAGTTTTTTAGTATTTTCCTAACATGTAAATCTATCTTTTAGACTGGAAATTAAAAATTTGAATTTTAAGAACATTTTTTTTTCCAATATGTCTTCTAAAATCCTTCAGAAATAATGCCTTAAAAGGATTTTTTGAAATTCTATTTTTGGAGTTGCAGAGCTATATATGTAAGTTATATTAAACTAAGTTGTAATAAAAACACGATGTGTATTTGTTGGATGTTTTATATTAATTAATTCGTCTCACTTTATTTCTTTCCCTTTTTAAACTTAAAAATGTTTACAATAATTATTCGCCCATTTTAAAATTTTGGGTCAATACTTAAAATTAAATAGTTAATTGCCCACTTGACAATTTTTGGGTCTTTTTCTTTTTTAACAACAGAATAAAAAAATGCATTGTATTGGTTTTTTTGTAATAAGATTACCATAAAGAACTATAACAAAAGAAATGATTAAAAAGTGCAAAGACGAATTATTAGGAATTTTGTACTTTGTCAAAAATTAAATGAAGATTGCTTCCGCAAGTGAATGACCAAAAAAAGAAGTTTAGTAAGAGGTAGTTCATTAGCTTCTGTTTTATTCCAAAGAAATGTTTCGACATCGGTGTCATTGGCATCGAACATTGATGTCGTTGTCATCGAATAAAATTCTGTGGAATTGGTTTTGAAATAAAAGTAAAGTTGTTTATTTTTGGGTTAAATATTTGTGTCAATAACTTTTCCCCCTTTAAAATCCGACGTCCTCGTTGGATGGATTATGGTTCTGGTATTCTACGGACTGAACATGGTCTCTTTGTATTATTACAGCTTCTCTTTGAGTAAATGTCTTTTTTTTTAAAAAGAGCATAAACCCTAATATAATAATCCCAGGAAAGGTAAGGCTCGTGAAGAGTCCTGCTTTATTTTTTGATGCCAAGTTACAGATCTCGTCTAAATTGGTAATGTGTAAATCTTTAAACATCTTCAAAGATAATACTTCTTCGTATGAAGATATTATGTTTGAGGATTGGACTATGGCTGGCAATGGTTTTGCCATTGTTTTTTCTTTGCTAAAGTACGTATTGTCCCCAATGGTAATAGCAGTGTTATGGAATTTTATGAGATATGTTCCGTTTAAGGGAAGATCTTCTTTGTCTATTGAGATGGAACCACAATAGCCGTTTAGTAACCCTAAGCCGGGCGTAACCTCTTCTATTTCTGGTAAGTGTTGATGGTTAGTCATCGGACACGCGGACGTCATTCCTGATAAGAGATTCGGTAAACATTTTGTATCTGTTATGTTTCAAAGATTTTCTTTTTTGCATAAAGATACCTCATTAATTATTCTACAATCTTTTTTCATTTCTAGTATTTCGTCTTTACATAAAATAACATTTTCGTTTCTCAGTTTGACCGTAGAGTTTTCTTTTCTCACTGGTCTTAGAAATAGTTTTTTACATGCAATATTTTCAGTTTTAGGCAGGCTTATAATGAATATTAATGCCGTTGGGCTTGAGCTTATCTTAATTTCACCGAAGTCCAGCGCTTCGATTATATTTTCATAGGGCAAACTCTGATTTGTAAAGTGGTCTTTTATAGTGGTCAGTTCAGAATAGGATAGGATGAAAGAATTTACGGTACCGCTTTTGGCCCATTGGACCGCGTAGTCGATATTTACCAATTCCTCGTTTATGATTCTAAGCTTCCTCTCGACATCCTGAATTAGATGTGACTTCAGTGCGTCAGTAGTTTTTATTGTATTAAGTACGGAGTTGGTCATAGTCGTTATGGCTTGTAACCTTTCTTCGATTGCTTTGTTGATGACTATTTGTTTGTGATTATTCACAAGCAGGTTTTTTGTTTGATCCGATAAAATTGGAAGTCGTCATGATCGGATGTCCCAGCGATCCATTTCCAGGCAGTACCTAAAGCATTTATGGATCTAGCTGGGCGTCTCGGTTTTAAGTTGTTTAGAAGTTTTCGTGATGACCGTATTTCGTGCATGAGAAATGGGTAACTTGAGTCTTTCCTGGTAATGTCCCTTTTGGTGGTTTCTTCGAGCGTCAGTAGTATTTTGTTATATTGTTCCAAGTCGATAACATGTAGTATTTTGAAAGTCCCGATGACCAGTTTGGCTAGTCCTATTTCCGTAGCTATAACTTGTGAGTTGGAGTAGTCCAATATTTGTGTCTCTGGTCTGGTCAAGGTAATCATTGTCCTAGGATGATATAGGTAAGTTTCTTATTAAATTTTTATGGACAATTTTTTTTGATTTGGTTACAATAGTTTTTCCTTTGTCCTCTTCGACAATTTCCTACTTGTAACGGGGGGTCAATTTGTTTCCTAATCTTTTATTACCTTTTACAAAAATTATGTCTCCTGGTTTATAGTGTTTAATTTCTGTTCCTTTTTTGTTATGTGTCTTTAAGTCTTTATCCTGTTTTTCTGATATTTTCCTAATGATTAAAAGTCTATCTTTTTCTTGTTGCAGTTTGTCGGTGTAAATTTTCCTGCCACAGAATTCCTCTATTGGTTTTTTATTTGTCGTGGAATGAACGGAATGATTATATTTATTGACTGAGTTATTTAAGAGGTCTTCGAACGAATTATAAATTTTTTCGGCATTAAGACATCTCATTATCTCTGTTAGAGTGGAATGGAAACGCTCTACCTGACCGTTTACTGTGCTAGTATACGGAGGAGTTCTATAAATTTTTATTCCTAGCTGATCTTCTAACATAAAGGTGATGACGTCAGAATTTAGAGATTTCTCGTTGTCTATTACGATATTTTCGGGAGTCCCGAAAGAAATCAATAATTCTTGTAAGGATGTTTTTATGTCTTCGGTTGCCCTTGATTTTATGATTTTCGCTTGGGCGTATTTTGAAAATTTGTCTATTGCAGTAAGGATTACCCAGTTATTTGTATGGTATATGTCTAGATGAATAAATTGTCCTGGGTACTCGGGTATTGGGTGTGTTTCAAAATTAACTTGTTCGGGTGCCTTTCGTATTTGTTTTCTAAACAAATTTTACATTGTTTAGTTATTTTAGATATTTTAGCCTGCATTTGTGGAAAATAAAATTTTTGAAGGAGTTGGGTCTTGTTTTCTTTTGCATGCCTATGGGCTCTCTTGTGATCATTTACGCTTTCTGTCTCCTGTTTGAAGTCCGATACTAAATGCTTTACTATTGTCCTGGTGTACATAACTCTATATTTTCCGAAATGGGTTGGGTAAATGTCCTGGAGTTTTCCCAGAATGTAGTCTTCGGTTTTGATCGCATTTGTAACGGATGGGTTTAAATACTTTTTCAGCATTAACTTAAGTTTGTCTTTTGTAAAGTCTGTGTCGGTAATGGTGTGTCTGTGATATGTAGGAAAAATTATTTCGAATTTATAAGAAATTATTAGTTGATTTTTGAAAACATTAATAGGTGCGTCAGTAAAAGATATCAAGTTATGGTGGGAACTTTCGTCACTGTGTAGTGTCGGTGTCATTGAATTGACCTCAGTTTCTTTTATAGTTGGTCTGGAAATGTTGCTGCTTCCGGGATTATACTTCATTTCGTAGTTATACTCTTCTAAAATTGCTTTCCATCGTTTTAGTTTGCTGTTCGTATTTTTGTTACTTAGTGCAAAAGTCAAGGGTGGGTAATCAGTAAAAATCTTTACTGCTCGTGCTCCATAAAGATAGCATCTTAATGATTTAAGAGCCCAAACTATTGCCAACATTGCTTTTTCATTTGTGGCGTAGTGCTCTTCACATTTATTTAATGTTCTAGAAATGAATGTAATAGGTCTGCCATCTTGTTCTAAGACTGCTCCGAGGGCATAATTCGAGGCATCAGTTGTTAACTGAAATTCTCTTTCGAAATTTGGGAAGGTAAGCATGACGTCTTTTGAAGAAAGAATGCGTTTAATTTTGTTAAATGCTTGTAGTGCGTCGTCATTTAGTACTATAGGAATTTTTGCCGACATTCTTTTGAACATGCGTCCCTCCTCCCCTCGTAAAAGTGAAGTTAGGGGTTTTGCGATTTTAGCATAATCTTTAATAAAGCGCCTGTAGAAACCCGATATTCCTAAAAAAGATCCTAGTTCTTTTATTGTTGTTGGTGGTTTAAGTGCTTGAATAGCCGCGATTTTGGAAGGATTAGTTTTTATACCCGTTGTGGAAATAATAAATCCTAGATATGCTACTTCATTTTTTAGGAATTCGCATTTATTGAGCTGTACTTTCATATTGGCTTTTTTTTTTGGCGAGTGTCGAAAATAGTCTCTATATTGTTGAGATGGGACTGCTCATCGGGTCCAAAAATTATGATGTCGTCAATATAGACGTAGCAGATTTTTCCTATATGTTGCCTAAGGATATCGTCTAGAGCCCTTTGGAAGATGGCGGGTGCATTTTTTAGACCGAACGCCAAACGGGTAAATTCAAATTTTGCATTATTTATAGAAAAGCCAGTTTTTTCCATGTCTTCCTCTCTCAGAGGGAGGGAGCAAAAGTCGTATTCATAGAACTGGCTTGCCAGGGACATGATACAATGGCCTATAACCTACCTCCAAGTGGTGCTCCTGGGCAACGCTAGGCAAAGCCAGTTAATTCTGGTGATTATTCCTAGCGGCTAAAGGTTAAGGAAGAGAAATGTCTGCCAGTGCAATCCCTTCACGGGGGATAACTGGTAGCTACTAAATTGGCTACTTAGTAGCGAAGCCTTACCAAAAGGCGCTAAATTTAGTACTGCGGGGAGATCGAATTGCCCAAAAAGAGGACTCTTCGACTTCTTGTGGATACCAAGCGAGCCATGACACTGTAATCTGATAGCCGACTGGTGGATCGTGAAAAATCCAACCAGATGAAAAGGTTGTCACAACCCTTTAATATATGTGAATCCAAGTTGAATTGACGGAATTGATGGATCACATTACGAACGTGGCACTAGAGGCTTTCGAATCTGATGTGCAGAGGAGATCGCTGTGTGTGACTAGTAGGGGTGGTTGTGAGTAGAAGAGCTGGTATATACGTTGGATGGAAATGCTGGTATATGCGTTGGTTGGGTGGCATGAGTGGAAGATGAGTCGCAAGATGAATCGGATGCAAGATTGTCGGATGTAGCATGAGTAGATTTGACGCTACAAGAGTGCGTGGAAATGGGTCAGAAAACAGTGTCATGGTAAGCAAGGTCAAAGCAGAAGTCTTTGACGAATCTTTTACGATCTCATTGGGAACGGCCCCTCGGGGAGTTTCGCAGTGGCTTGTGGTGCCCGTACCGCGGGCAGATCGCAGATCGATGTGGAGGTGCATTCACCCAGGTGTTGCTAGCTCTAAAGCAAAAGAGTTTTAGATAGGCTCGACACAATAACAAAGTGTGAAGTGATGCCGTGAACATCACTCCAGCTTGTAACCGTCTTATGGCGGGGCGAAGGCAAGACGCATAGTATCTCTCCATGTGCTAAGACCACCGTGTGGTTAAGTCGTCAAGACAGGTATACACGTAAAACCCAAAGAGACTCTCTCAGATGGATTTGATGGAAGCCGCTCTTTAGGTCGATAACAGAGAAATATTCGTTTTTTCCCAGTTGTGCTAAAACTTCATTAATTTCGGGTATTGGGTATCTGACAGGTATGGTGATTTCATTTAATTTTCTGAAATCAATGACCATCCTGTCTTCTTTTATGCATGAGGCGTCTAGTTTTTTTGGGACTGCCCATACGGGAGCATTGTAGGGTGATTTAGACCGTCTAACTATGTATGCCTTGTTCAAGAAGTTTTTGAAGTTGTCCTTCGATTGAATCTTTCATCGCCATTGGGTAGGGATAATGTCTTGAATAGATCGGTTCGTTAGTGGTTGTTCTTATCTCTGCTTTTACTGTTGTAGTAAATGTCAATTTTTCGTCCGGGTCTAAAAAAAGTTTTGGGTATTTCTGACACAGCAAGTGGAGTTTGTTTGCTTGTTCGTTCGTCAGGTGATCTGTCCTGATATTTATGTTGTTCACTGATTGTGACCTTTGTTGTTTAATAGGGATTTTTATAGATTTATTGATTATCATGAAGTTTTTAGAAGTGTGAATGATGGCTTTAAGTTGTTTAAGACTGTCGTTACCAAGAATTCCATGAAAAGATTTTAGATTTGGCATGATAAAGAACTGTAGTTTTTCGGATTTAATACCGAAGAGGTTAATTAGGGTACGGTGGGTAATTAAAACCTGTCCGCCGACAGAGTTGGCTTTAAATATTGATTTATTTTTTATTGGGTTTTTTACTAGTGACGGTTGAATGTAGTTTTTGTTAGAGCCGGTATCTATTAAAATTTGTAGTATTTGTCCGTCCCCTGTTTTGCATGAAAAATAGGGTAACGTACTCCACTTTAGTCTAAAAAATTAATGTCTGAAAATTCGTTTGCTTGATAATCGTTTTCTTGTCCGAAATATTGTCCGAGGTACTCCGTCAGTTCTTCGTCTGGTTCTTTTTCCTGTTGGGGTTCCGCGTTATTGTCTGATATAGTGTCAGTAATATTTTCGTTTTCAGCGTGAGTTTCTATGTGATTAACTCTCTGGAATTTGGCCGGTTGGTGCATTTGAGAGGATTGTGGTGGAGGTCTTACTCCTGTAAACCTATCATTGTTTGGGTTTGGTCTGTTCATGTAATTGACCATTCTTGATCTTATAGAGGGGTCTATGTCCATCGGAGTTGGAGGTTTTTGTTGGGTTGGTCTAGGTGGTGGTTGGAAATTTGGTCTAGTTTGGAATCGGGTCTGATTTTGGACAGGGTATTGGTTAAAATATCTGTTAGCGTTCATAGGAGCTGCGTGCTGATTGAATCCTGGAGAAAATTGAGGTATTTGTTGACGCGTATTAGTTTGATAAGCATAATTGGGTCTCGCGTAGTTTAGTGTTTGTGGCAAGTAAGCCAATTGGGGGTAAAACTTTTGGTTATGATTATGGTTATTTGATTTCCTTTGTGGGACTGGGGGTGCAATTTTGGAATTGTTGTTTGCATAGTGCGTTCTGAGTTGTTGATTTTCCAATTTTAGACATAAGTGTAAGGCCTCATGTAAATCTGATGGTTCTCTCATTCCTAGGAGTCTTGGGAGGTCGCCTCTAAGTCCCCTCACAAAGGTGTCTAAGGCCTTATTGCGGTACGTCTTTGTCAGTAAAAGTATGGCTGTATCGCTTTCTTCCATACATGCAATTTTATTTAAGATAAGGGAAAGGTGTGCGTAAACTTCTTTGTAGAAGTCCTGTACTGAGCAGTTACCTTGTGTCATGGAAGACATTTGGTATTCTAAAGTTCCTAGATCCGTTTTGTCTGCATAGTGTGTCGTGAGACACTTAATTATGCAGTCCCAGTTAAGTGGGGTATTGTATGATTCTAATGCAATGTCTGCATTGCCTGTTATTTTATTACGAACGACGTTCAGAATTCCAAAGTACTTAGGGGTTCCTTTAAGTGCCTCATAGATCTTGAGGACTCTCTCTACGCTTTTTTCCAAGATCCGAATTCTGTCGGGTTCCCAGAAAAATCTCTAAGGCATTTTACTATGTCCGGAATCTTGTCGAGGTCCGTTAAGTTATTGTTATGCTGTTCGTCTATTCCCTGATCTACTAATATTGGTTCCCTGTTTCTGATTTGTTCTTGTTCTCCGTAAGCTCTCCGAACTATGTTAGAAATTTGGGCTTCGATTTCGGGAGTGATCACTAAAGGTATTGGGGGGTTAGGCTGTTGGTTATTAGGGTTCTGATTTGTATTAAGTACTGAGGGCCTGATGAGATTGTTTGGATTAGACATTTTGATTGATTAACCTTTGCTTTCGTAAATTATACAAAAAGTGTCTTTGTTCCCTGGTCAAGAGTCTCTTCTGTCTAACTGAAGTTTTAATTATATCGTATTCTACTCCCGTGTCACCTGATGAGGTAATCCAACCTAAAAATTCAGTACTCGAGCCGTGTGTCTCGTAGGTGCTGTCCTCGCTGTCACTCATAAATGTGGAGTTTAACTTTGTTTTATTATTCAGTAGTTTGCCTTTTATGAAAAATATTTTATCTTAAAATTTATTAGTTTTTCTAAACAAAAAAAAATTTACTTAAAAGTTTTAGTTTGAGAATTCTTTTACAGAATCTTGTATTTTTCTTTATCTTTATGTTTATTTTTTTCTTTGTTAGAATTATTTAATTTTTTACCTTAAAAAAAAATGTTATATTATGTAATTTATTTTAAGTTTTCTTTAAAAATTTTAGAATTGTGAGGAAAAATACTTGACTTACATTAATACTAAAATGCTGTGCATCTTACTGCTGCTGGTGTTAGGGGTGCTGTTGAAATTTATCTTATGTCGTATGTGATAGTTCTGCTGCTGTTAAAAGATGCAGTTGCAGTATGTCCTATGTTGTGCTTGCTGTTGCTGGTATGTTCGTTGTATTGTGGTAATTTTACTGCTGCTGCTGTTATTTGTTGCTGTTGGCCAGTAGCTTTAAATTTTAAAAATGTTGTTTGAAAATTTTTGATTTTCGGGTAACCACTTTTAATGTTTTCTTTTTTATGATTTTTTTTCGTTAGAAAAAGTTTTTTTTTTAAGTTTTTGCTTTTAAAAAAATAGTTTTCAAAAATTTTTTACATTAGGTAATTTTTTGTTTTCAAAATTTTATGCGATTCGTTAAGCGATCCGCGCCGGTACCGGGGAATTAGTCCCTTTCAATCCTTTACCGGGGTTCCCTCTTGGTACACTTTTTAAAATATTTGCACGGTGTGAATTTCTCCTACAGGAGTTTGACACTTAATTTGAACTTTTATTATTTTTGTTTTTATTTTGAAGGCACTATTTAGCCTTTTGTCACTACTTGAGGGCTGCTGTGGGTTCGGTTCTGTGACACTACTTTAGGATCGGACCGAAAAACGTTGGGCGCCAGTTATATTAAACTAAGTTGTAATAAAAACACGATGTGTATTTGTTGGATGATTTATATTAATTAATTCTTCTCACTTTATTCCTTTCCCTTTTTAAACTTAAAACTGTTTACAATAATTATTTGCCCATTTTACAATTTTGGGTCAATACTTAAAATTAAATAGTTAATTGCCCACTTGGCAATTTTTGGGTCTTTTTCTTTTTTAACAACAGAATAAAAAAATGCATTTTATTGGTTTTTTTGTAATGAGATTACCATAAAGAACTATAACAAAAGAAATGATTAAAAAGTGCAAAGACGAATTATTAGGAATTTTGTACTTTGTCAAAAATTAAATGAAGAATGCTTCCGCAAGTGAATGGCCAAAAAAAAAGTTTAGTAACAGGTAGTTCATTAGCTTTTGTTTTATTCCAAAGAAATGTTTCGACATCGGTGTCGTTGGCATCGAACATTGATGTCGTTGTCATCGACTAAAATTCTGTGGAATTGGTTTTGAAATAAAAGTAAAGTTGTTTATTTTTGGGTTAAATATTTGTGTCAATAACTTGTATATATATATATATATATGTATATATATATATGTACGATAATATAGTAAATTCTTGTAATAAAACTTTAATTGCGTTTTTCTCGAAATCCCATTTTTCAAACTGGGGTGTCATTTTCTTGAGAACCAGATGTCGTATCGGCGGACGGCGTTTTGTAGGTAATCACGTCAGGCAGGTCCTGAACTAGAATAATTGGGCTAACTTTTCTGCCGAAGGAAGGGTGGGGCAAAAACCCCTCCAAAAAAAGCTAATATTTGAATTTAAAAAAATCGCGCTTTTGTCAATCTGATCTTTTGTACAGCCTATGGTTGTCCTAAATCTTGTTATAAGCCAATTACCCTATTTGGTAAGAAACACCATATGTCCTGGGGGGATACTCAAATTTACATATGCGGTTATGTAAACACCGTCCAATATTACAACCTAAAAAACAATATATAACAATAGTTACAAAACTTCTGTCCATAAAAATTATAACCATCCGTATTAAATACATTTTTAACGATAGTCAAAAAATATAATATATAATAATTCATAAACTGCCGAGGCCGACTCGAATCGCTAATTTAAACTGGTAATATTTTTCTTTCTCGAAATTTTGGGGAAAGGTATTTGTAAATCATTTTGGATGCGAAAAATATTTATCAAATATGGATGTATGCACATGGAATAACATCGGACCTCGCACCACACGATGGCCAGTGTTGTATTAATAATGAAAACATTCAAGAAAGTTATATTTTTCCTTCACCTCACATTTTTTTATATACAAAAAATTACCTCAATTTTTAATTATGCTAAATTAATTGATAGGCGGCGGAGACAAAATTTCTATTTTTGGTTGCTTTCATCGGCCATATTTTTCAAAGCTTCAACTAATTGTGGTATTTAATTGTAAAATAATTGTTTGCCAAAATACATGTCCCTTCTGAAGACCCTCGAAAATAATTACATATTTTGGAAATGGTCGCAAAGGTATTTCTTATTTCTACAATTTTTGATGATATATTTAGACACAAATTAAAGGTATGTGAGGCGCAGTGGATATGCTTGTGTTATTATGTTTTGAACACCATTATGTCGTCCAGACATGTTTGCGGCACCGTCATACCCTCGTCCTATGAACATATTCAAATCATGGCATAGGTTTTTGACTGTGAAGTTTGTGAAATTTCTTTTCCTGTTGTTCCATTTATCTCAACAAAGTTTAAATATATTCTTCAATTTGAATCGATCTTTTGTCAAAAAATCTAATGCAAAAAGTCAAATGTTTTTTATGTCCGTCGTAATATCAGCTAATATAGAAAAAACCAGCATCGTTGACTTCTTTGACAATGTTTCTTTTTTTATTCCTTTTCTAGTTATATTTATTATTTCATTTTGTGTAAACGGACTAATATGGGAGTTGCTTTTTAGTGCTTTTTTAAAACTTTTTTTTAAATATTTCATCACCTTTTGCCCTATATCTCAAAAGAGCTCTAAAGTTTCCATCATTTACGGTCAGTTCTTCGACTGACAAGATGCTTAATATTTATCAACTTTGGGTGTTTCTACGCGAAAGTAGACGTAACTTTTTCCGTACCTATTTATTCGGTCTAGACCGACTATAATTTTCTTACTTGTTTTTTCATAAAATCTTTCGAAATTAAAACTTTTATGATGGAACTTTCCACATCAGGTGTTTTGGTATATAGTACTTTTTTGTTTATAGATATTGTGTGTAACTATTTTTCATATATTTTTTTAAGGTCCAAAATTTTTCCACTTTTAATGGGCCACAATTTATTAAATTAGATTGAGTTGAAATAAGTTTTGCAGATTTTAAAAAAGTATAGGATTTTAGTTTGTTTATACAAGAAACAAGTTGACCTAGACCCATCTTTTATTATACCGATCGAATCAGAATCACTATGTGATTCCATTTAACGATGTACATCCGTCCGTCCGTCTGTGTGTCCATGTAAACCTTGTAATCAAACTGCAGGTCGCAAATATGAATATATTTTGATGAAATTTGGCATTTAAGCTTTTATCGCCCATAGGATGAACGCTGTTAAAATTGGTGAGAATAGGTCCATGTTCAGACCTAGCCCCCATACAAATGACCCCTATGAAATGGACATAAATTGCCATAAGATCCAAATTGTGTTATAGATCTTACTCAAATTGGGTTTGTATGCGTTTATTACATCCATTAATGAGTAGTCCAAAAATGATCCCTATGGAACAACTCTTAGTCATAGGCCGCATATAGAGCTTCTTCCCGATCTTCACTTAAATCTATCAAAAAACAGAACTATTGCACTGTTTCTTCTCAAATTTTGTTTGTATATATTTTTGCAAAATACAAGAGGCTTTACCAAATATGATCAGGATCGGTCCATTTTTGGACCTAGTCCCCATATAGATATAACAACCGATATGAAATTTTTCATATCTGCAGCCAAAAAAATTAATAAAAATCCCACTCAAATTTGGTTTATGCTTATTTTCTATGTCCAGTTAGTTGGGCCTATGAGATAGGGTCTCTAAACGGATGGTATAGGGTATCATATAGTCGGTCTGCTGAAATTATGGAAGTGGCTTCCCTGAATTAATCGCCACTTTGGGTACCATCAAACCCACTGTGCGGGGTGTCGTTTTTCATGAGAACCAGATGTATCGAAATTCGGCGGGCTGTCTTTTGTTGGTAATTAGTTCAGGCAGCTACTGGTCTAGGATAATTGGACTAACTTTACTACCGGAGGAGTAGTGGGGCCAAAACCACATGCATATATTATAATTTATTTTTTTCGGATTTACATATTTGCTGTTTTTTTCATTGAGAAATTGAAAGAAACCAAGAAATTTGTTATATTGAAATACTGATATATAAAAAATGTGGTACAGAATCGAAATAATTTATATATATATTATGTCTTTAGTAATGAGAAAACTTTCCATTTAAAAAAAATATGTACATTTAAGCCGTTGGATATTTCAATTTCTAGATTCTAAACAAAAAAAATTCTCCTCGAACAATTTGTCCACCTCGAATTTTAACCTGTATTTTTCCAAGACTATAAAGGATAATAAAATACTTGAATAGTACGAAACAGGTGAACATGCCTACAAAAACAAGAAACGAAAACGAAACCTGCAACGACATCTACATAGGGACAACAAAACGACATTTAGAAACAAGATTAAAAGAACATGCAAAAACAATAGAACAAAAGAAACCAAACACAGCTTTGGCACAACACATGATAGATAAAATCCACAAGCTGACTTTACAACAACAAAAATTTTAGACAAAGAAACTAAAGAAAACAAACGATTGACATTAGAAAGCCTCTTCATCAAACTGTATCAAAGAAAAACAGTAAACAAAAAAGAAGATTTTGACAACATAAGCGCGGCTTACAACGCCTTATTAGAAACTTAGAATTGACGTAGAAAAATAGTTTAAGGTAAAATATCTTTAAATGTGTAAATTTTTATTGTTTTACTTATTATATATTTGTATTATAATATAAAAAAAATTAGCCCTGAAGATGTCAACAACTGTTTGACGAAACGTTGGCGAAAATATAAAACTGTGTTTTAATAAACTACGACCAAGCAGCTTATATAAAAAAATACTAAAAAACAAGAGAATATAATTATATGTATAAAAAACAACTATTCTTTAGTTATGGTTAAAACAAGAACATATCTAACAAAATTTCTTAGGTACGTCCATGTTAATAAACAAATCATTGGTGGATTAAAGTCTTTTTAACGAACGGTTATTAGTCACCATAAACTGTCAACGCATCATATTATACAAAGGCTATACTGTTATTGATACACCAATCGTAGGCATTGGGTGGTTGATTGTGCTACGCCAACAAATTCTACCAATCACCAAAGCGTGTTTTTGATTTGATTGTTTTTTGTGCTAAAGAAATTCTACTTCACTTATTATCAAAATGTGTGGCTCTCTTTCTTACTCTCTTAGATATTCTCTATTTTTATCCCTCTCTGCTTCTTAATGCAGTTTTAATACAGTGCTGTTCAAAAATAAAAATTTAATTGTGTTGTTGAGAAAATGAGAATTGCACTGTAAGAAATGTTCAATGGGTTAATAGCTGTGTTAGAATCAGTGTGAATTTATTTTTTATTGAATATATGAAACTGCTACTGTTTTGTGTAAAACTGTTTTAAAGAAATAAAAATTAAACAAAAATTAATTTTTTGAAAGAAAAAAATAAATGCATATACATATATATATATACATTAGGTTGGCTTTTTTTCATTCTATAAAAAACAAGAAGTTGTAGATTGTTTTAAACAATATTAATGATTTCATTGTATTTATATATTAATAAAATATCTGTAATATGTTGAATTTATTATGTTATCCTGTTAATTTGATTATAATTTTTTTTGGAAGGAAAAAAATGGATTCGATCGGAGTGAATGAATGAACATTTCACCTTTTATATTAAATAAATTCGTTTTTTAATATTCTTTAAAAATTTTTATAGATCTTGTATTATGAATTTTTCAATATTTATTCTTTCGTGACAATTGCGTATTACTAAAACATTTTTTAAATTTACAGAACTTAATAGGTTACGTAGTTTAGAACAAATAAATTTTTAATCTGAAAAAAAATATTCACAATTTTTCTTTGTCGATCTTGGTTTCCAAATTGATCAACCATTCATTTAATTTTTGAACAAAAGAAATTTGTTTTTAATCAAACAGCATATTTTTAAAATTTATTAATATCGTTACGAAAAGAATGAAAATGTCGCTTAGAAACCTTTAAATTAATTTCTTATATATTTTGTAACAAATAAGGCGTTGGGGATTACAAAACACATATATAATCATAAAATATTTTTCGTGTATTACAATTATATTTTTTTAGTGCATTAAAAAAATCAGCGCGCATCCAACACACCTGTTCATTCGTAGCTGTTTCAGTGACGACTAAAATTAAGAGCGTAAGAATACATGTGAGTTGAGCAGGGGCATTTGTCCTATGAAATGAGCAGCACCGTTTTAATATGATAAATATTTCGAACAGTGCTGCCAATGAGAACTGACGACTTTTAAATTATTGGTAGAATAAAAAAGACGATTTTTCAATATCCAATAGATTGGTAAAAAAAATAATGGCTAGATGCTGAATTTAAAATGTTTGGAGTCCAATATTTAACAAAAATCTTTTTGGTCTATGTTAATAGTTGTGATGCCGTTTTGGCATATTTAATTTCTTATTTTTTATTTGCTTTATAAAAACAGGAATGGATATTTACAGAAAGAATTAAATTTCATAATTTTTCTATTATTGGGGTAGAAAAACTATTAAGATCCCTTCATTAGAAACCAAAGAAAAATATTATTTTAACGCAGTCGATGCACAATGGGTTGAATGATGATTGAGGATTAATTCGGGGAAGCCGTATTAAAAAAAAATATTTATTTTCACAAATTATTATTAATACATAAAAAACTAATTTTTGTTTTAATTTTTTAAACCTGTTGAGCGTTTTTTGTATTTCGGAAAAAATTTCCTTAGTTCACAAATTTTCATATAACTTTGGATTCAAAAGAGATAAATTAATTAATCAAATTCCAAACTACAGCGTACTTAATGCGCTATTAAACAACTATGTGAGTCCGATCACAGGGGAAATGTGTAAACATCTATTTACACATCAATTAAAATCAAGCAGTAAGCGCCATCTATGTATAGCAAGCAACTGCTATGGTTCTTATACTTGATGGTTGCAGTTATTTACTATACATTCATGGCGCTTTCTGTTGGTTGTTGAATCAGCTAAATAAATTTAAATCCTAATCTTTACACCAATACACTAACATATATCTCACATAGATTTTTCCTTACTCTGTTTTTGTGATTGTATTGTGAAATAGATTTTTACCCCCCTGAGCGCATAGATGTTTACACATCAAAAACAAATAAATATGTTTTTATATTACATTAAATTTAATATCATGTATTAGAATTTTTATTTATTTTTTTATTTTTTATTACTCGTAATTATGCTCCCTCTTCAAGTCTGAATCAAAATCTAACGAGCGATCTTCGGTTCTTACCGTCAATTCTACCGATAATTTCTGCAATACCTTGACCTTGCCAATATGCGAGGTCAAGGTATTGCAGATTGCATTTCGTGGCATACTTTCAGGGATAGATTTACCGCGGCTTAGATAAATAACTCTCGTCTTAGTAATATTGAACGTTTATGGTACTTAGTTTGACAAATTATATTTCCTAGATATATCGATTTTTCAAAAAATTTATATATGATGTTAATGAATCTATACTAATATAATAAAGAGGTAATGTGTGTTTGTTTGTTTGATTGTTTGTTTGTTTGTAGAAGGTGATCTCCGCAACTACTTATCTGATCTTTCTGAAATTTTCACAGAGACTTACTGCGGATAGTGCTACAGGCTGTATTTTTTTAAAAATATTTTTAGTGGGCATGACATCTCCCATAAAAAGTAAATTTTTAATATCATATATATCAAGTACTATGATAGAGAGAGCTTTGTAAATTTGTCTCAGGTCATCTATTATTAACGTGAGTAGTCAGACAAAAAAATGGGCGGGATTGAATAAATGCGCGTGAGACCCCATAAAACTTAACATTGAATGTGATATATCTGAATTACAGTAATAGTGAGAGCCTTCGGACTTTGCGTGAGCCCTTTCATTACCATTCGGAGGGGATGGGGTAGCGAAGCACACCGTGTTACATCTAGTATATATATAAAATTCAAATTTTAAAAAGGAATTAAGCAAACTCATTTAATATCAATTTTCTGTAGTTTAAGCAGGATTCCAAATAATTGACAAGAGAACCAAAATTAAAACCATTCCCATCCATTCCATCCATGCCATTCTAAATCCATTATAAATGGGACATGTGCCAATGTGAAAATGGAAAATAGAAAATGAAAAACTAAAAATGAAAATCGAAACACGAAAAACGGAAAATGAAAAATGAAAATTGAAAAATGAAAAATGGAAAGTGAATAATG
>CAVMKG010000398.1:0-16133 GCA_963682025.1 Cordilura impudica
ATAATATAATCAAAAATATACATACCGACGCACAGTGGACCATTTGACGAGAAGGCGGTCAAAAATCTATAACTTTGGATTGGATTGGAATTTTGATATGCGGTTTTTTTGTTTGGTAGGTGAGACTTTAGCCTTTAAGTTTTGCTATAAAACGTACTTCTTGACCGAAAATAAAAAAGTTACGGAGGGTTTAAAATACATTTTCATTTGTAGTTGAATTTTCATACAAAAGGTGTTATGAGGTGGTAAAAGGTAAAAAAAAGGTTTTTTTAATATAATGTCTTATTTTTTCAGTTAATATTATATTTTATTATTTTTTTATTTTTAAATTCGTCTTTATTAAATTATTTGTTATTTACATATTTACATTTTACGAGATTTTATCTATAGATATTACAGCGAATAATATTTTTAATCACAGATATTGAGTAATTTTTTTATTCTAACATTTTCAAAGGAAAAATAGGAAAACCTTTATATAACAAAGCAAAGTTATTCAAATATAATTTAGAAAATATATATGTATACAATTGCATTATCTAGAGTGACAATGCATTACATACATATCATTTTCAATTTGGTGATTTTAGTTTTAAAGCTATCATTAGGCCAACTCTCTACACTCTCTTATCAGCTGATAAGAGGAATTTTCTACTTTTACATAATAATTATTACTGAGTCTCTTTATGAAGTCGTCAATTCGTTCGTAGCCGGTTTCGTTGTGAAGAAGCTGCGTGGAGTGTCTCCAGTGTTTGTTGTGTATGATCTTAAGGCATTTGTTTTGAATAATCTGAAGTTTCTTCAGATGAGTTTTTGCAGCTTTATACCAAATGGGACTTGCATATGTCAAAATTGGTCTTATCACACTTTGAAATATTAAATTTTTGTTTTGTATGGTGAGCGAAGAGCGTTTGTTCAGTATAGGCCACAGGGCTCTGATAGTTTTTAAAGCTTTCTTGCAAGTTTCGTCAGTGTGCCTTGAAAAGTTAAGTTTCTTGTCTAGACACATACCTAGATATTTAACATCATTTTGAATTGTAAGACTTTCGTTTTCAAAACTTAGCTGTCGATTTGGTAATCGCTTGGGAGAGTTGTTGTAGGGGAAAATGATGGACTGAGTTTTGTTAGGGTTGATTTTGATTTTCCACTTGTAAAAATATTTCCTGCAGGCAGCAAATCCCTTTTCCATTTTCTTTAACAATGCCTTTGTAAGTTTGCTTGACGTTATTAAAGCGGTATCATCAGCGAAGTATGCAACCTTCATGAACGACGGTGGGGAAAAGTCCGAGGTATAGATAGAGTACAGTAAAGGTGATAAAATTGAACCTTGTGGTAAACCAGTTGAGATTGTTTTAGGAGAAGATAATGTGCCATTAACTGCAACAACAAATGTTCTTTCGCCTAGAAAATCTGCAACAAGCATGCACAGATATCTTGGTATATCAGTCTGTAGCAATTTGTATACTAGGCCGTTGTGCCAAACGGTGTCAAATGCCTTTTCTATGTCAAGAACTATTAGGCCTGTTGACTGTTTTATTCGTTTATTAGCTTTGATTATGTTTGTAATACGATTTATTTGATGTACTGCGCTATGTTGTTTTCTGAAACCAAATTGTTCGTTAGATATTATCGATGTATTTTCAACGACATCACAGATGCGGTTATGAATGAGTTTTTCATATAATTTTCCCAAAATTGCTTAATAAGCTAATGGGTCTGTAACTGTTGGGATTATGCTTAGGCTTGTTTGGTTTAAGAATCGCAATAACTTTTGCTCTTTTGAAATGTGTAGGAAAATAGTTGTTTTTTATACAGCTATTAAAAATTATCATCAGAAATTTTACAGCCTTGGGGGGTAAATTTTTAATTAGTTCGATACATCATCAAGACCAGGTGATTTTGAAGCTTTAAGCGACGTAATTAGTGAATTTATTTCATTAAGTGATATGAGAGTCGGGTTTTCGGATTCGATTTCAGTTGACTTGAACCGATTTACTATAGAGTTAACAGTTTTATCAATTGAATGTTTGTATGTAGAAGTAAGATCGTGCGAAACCGAAAATGCATCAGACAGTAGTTGTGCCTTTTCCTCATCAGTTATAATTTTTTCGATACCCTGATTGAAAAAAGGAATTTTGTTGTTAAGTTTTCCCCTTAAACGTCTGGTGATTTTCCAGAAGGATTTGTCACCAGGCCTTAATTTTGGCAGTGTTTTGTTCCAATTATCATTACGGTGGGTACTAATTTTGTTGTTGATCATTATAGTTAGAAGTTTTACACTCTGTTCATATAAATTAGATTCAGATATGTTTGTCTTTCGTTGACTTTTTCTTTTAAAAGTTCTTCGTGTCCTTATTAGACTAATAATGTCTAAAGGTAAGTTAGTTTTGCCAGAGAGACGAAATTTGGAGCGCAATGACTTCGTGTTTCCAAAATCATACGAACAAACTTCTCGATTTCCCTATCAATAGCAGTTTTTGAGCAGTAAGTTTCAGTACTTATGATGATTTTATTGCTAATTATATTCCTGAACGATACCCAGTCAGTTAGTTTGTAATCATAATAACTAGTATCCAAATCAGTAGCTGTTGCATTTTCGATTTTACAGATAACAGTTAATATTACAACTAATACTTTTTAACAATTTTTTAAGTTAATTTTTTCAGAAAATGCCAAACTTTGGCCCCCGTAAACTTTTTAGTCCTAATGTGCACAAGGGCCAAAGGTTGTTTTTTTTTTTTTTTGAACGTAAAAGTTACCTTATATTGGTTCAAGATAGAGATGTTTCAATGAAAAACTCGTATGTTTTTGCTTTAGTTAAATTTTTTTTATTGTCTTTTTAAATATTTCTATTTCAATTTTTATGGTAAATTTATGAAATATAACAATGTTTATTGTAGATTTGCAAAATCTATAAATTTTTAGATCAAGAAAATTTTTTAACTATATAAAAAAAAAAGTGTAACTTATTGTTAGTGTAATGAAAAAGTATTTTAAATCAATCAATTTTAGTAAAAATTTCTTCTAAATAGCCTTGATTTTCATCTTCTAGAAGTTGTTTAGCTTCTTCGTTTAATTCAATAGAGGTTGTTTTCCATTTTTGACGAATGTTGGACATATATGGATGTGAAGTGCATAACAAAATAGTGACAAGGTCTTCATTAGTACAACATCTGGACGTTTTCCTTGTGTTGTGCTCGCGAAAGAATCTGTAGTTTTTGTTCCTTTTTTCTTGCGCTTCTTCAGATAGATCTCCTATTGGTAGCATATTGTTTTGAATTATTTGTTCCCCATGGTAAAACATTTTATGAACTATGGATGGCATATATCTCCAAGAGTATTTTTCATTATAAAGTATAGCTGTTTTATTGGCGTACTCTCCAAATTTTTTTACATTTATCTTTCTGCTGTATACTAGAACTTGTAATATGATTTTGAATCGTCTTATTAATTCATGATCTACACCTGTGATAGATGCTGCAGTTTCCGGATCGGAAAAATCTCCCTGCAGTATTTCCATCATTTGTGTTTCCTTCCCCTTGTTTTGGTTGGTCGACTACGAAGCCTAGCTGTAGATATTTTTGTTGAATTTGTTTTTTTTTTGCTTTCTTTTTACTTCAATTTCTTTGTTTTTTCACACTGTTTCGCCTAACGGACCAAATTCCAAATCATAACCCAATTTAAGAATATGCTCCATGAAACGTATTCTAGTATGAAGAGGGGACATTCCAAATTCGTGGGCTTCCTGAAAACTATCGTCTTGACTTGATGTCTTTTGGCATATAATGCAGCTTGACGTTGACTTTGTTCCAGTTAAAGATTGTGCAACTTTTCCATCAATAATTGTGAGACACATTTTAAAATGTACTTCAATGTCTTGGTCATCAAATTTAAATATTACTGGTTGAAGTGCCTTAATTTGATCTTTTTTTTTTTGAACTTCTTTAGTTATGACATATTTGGTTTCCTTTTTGAATGCAAATTTTATTGGTCTGCAATACTTTGTTGAATAAGGAATTTCATTTTTACATATATCAATTTTTATTGCTCTACTAGTTGACGGCTCTAAGACGCTATACCTTTTTGTTAAGCGCAATGGAACGAAAGATACCATAAATAAATTAGCACCTGATGAACTTTCGGCATTAAATTGCCTGAATTGTTTCTGACCAGAGGATCCATTACATCCCCATTTAGAAATTAAAGTAATGCTGCCATTACCAATTTTTTTTAAATGATCGGTATCAAACGTATTCAGCAATCGTTCTGCAGTATGTTCAAGGAGATCTTGCAATTTTATTTCTGCTGATGTTGAAGTTACACTAATAGCAGATTGTGAAGGTAAGTATTCTTTTTTGGCAGAAACTAAATCTCGACACTCTGGAAAAATCACACAATTCTTTTCATTGGTTCGCTTCCTCAATTCTTTAAATTGATTTTTGGTCAATTTCAAATCCAAAATAGGGCGAACGCTTCTTCCGGCGTAAATTTCTTATCTTCAATTGGTGTAGGAATGCTTTTCAAAATACTCTTTGTGCGCCTTGGGCTCACTTCTATTATTTTTTCAATTATTTCAATTTTATTTTTATACCCTCCACTCCAGTGTGCAGAGGGTATATATAAGTTTGTCATTCCGTTTGTAATAATTAGAAAAAAAAATTTGGACCCCATAATATATATATATTTGTGATCCTTATAACAACCGGAGTTGATATAGCGATGTCCGTCTGTCCGTCTGTCCGTCTGTCCGTCTGTCCGTCTGTCCGTCTGTGGAAATCACGATGACGGCATCAATCGGGCAGCTAGGGTGCTCGTTGGCATAAAAAATGATTCATTAACATCCTGAAAAGTTTGCTATTTAAAATCGTCCAAATCGGTCAATTAGGGCCCGAGATTTGAATGAAGAACTAAAAAAAGTCTTGAAAAAATATAATTTTCTATGTTGTTCTTGTCACGATCACGCCCTCAATAGGATAGCTAGGGTGATAATTTTTAGTGAGAATGATTCACCAAATTCATGGGAAGATTTCTACTTCAAAAATCATTAAAATCGGTGGAACAGGTCCAGGTAAATGTATGAAAAATTAAAAAAAAAATGAAACACATGATGTTTCCATATTGTTCCTGTTGTTATTCTAAATGTTGCATTGTTGTCATAGCTGGACTTGTTGTTTTTGTGGTCGTTGTGGTAATAATATAATAAAAACAAACCCTTTGTACATTTTTTTGTGAACTCTGGTAGAAAATTTTAAAAGTTTCCATTGTTTTGGCATCACTAAAAAAATTTGTTAGATCATTTCTGTCATTGCCACGAGCCTGCATGCAAAATTTCAGATCGATTGGCTCACGGGAAAGGGGCGAAAAATCGATCCAAAATTTTGTCGACAAGCAGACACTACCAGTTAATATAAAGGCAGTAAATAAAGGGAGTAAAAGTTCACCAATAATTTAAAAAACAAATTTTTATGTATTAATTTATTTAAAGAAAAAAATAATTAAATGAAATAGTAATAATAATAAAAAAAATAATATACAATACAAAAAAAAAGAATATATAAATAAAATAAAATAAAGATAAATGCATTCATAGCATTATAATACACATATAAAAGGTCAATGTTTTCTAACCGTAACCGTAACGAGTCAGTTGTTTTTTTTTACATGAAAATCATTTAAAACAGTTACCGAACGTAACCGGAACGTCCCAATACTTTTCATGTGAAAAAAAGGCTGACACGTTACGTAACAGTTACATGTCGCTAACTTGTTCTTTACACAGGCTACTGCTTTTGCAGCCAACTTCAAGTCTATTTATATAGTTTCGTAAGCATAACTGATAAAATTGTTTCTATTATTTTTTGCTGTAAGTAATAAATTATAAATATACTGAATTTGCAAACTAAAATGGATACATATATTGGAGGTGCTTTAATACAAAAGAGTTAACGAAACAAAATCAAAAAAACAACAACTCTACAACATCAACAATGGCAGTCATATGTTCTTCAAATAGAAAAAAAAACTGCAAGTGTGTTTTGTTGGCTACAAAACAAAAATAGTGTTGACAATATAACAAAATATGTAAAAGAAGTTAGTGATATGAAATATTTTATTTTGTTTAAAAAAAAATCGCAAAATGAAAGGCTATAATTCCATTAATAATCAAAAGGCGTTAAACTAATTTATTTATTTTTACGTTGTACTAATGCATTTGTATTATATGTTGCTGTCGTATTCAGAAAAATCAAGTAGCTGACTATACGACTACAAATGCTGCTGCCAGCAGTCGTCTATGTGTTTCATTCATGATGTTGCATTTTTTTGCGAGCAATACTTACATATATTCTAAATAAAGAAATAATAGTTCTTTTCATACTGCGAAATCTATACAAATATATGTACAAATACTATATGTCAAATTTCAAATTTGCAATAATTGATACATTTTTGAAAGAAAATTGTATAATATGAAATGTCTTTAATTTATTTCATAGAAAACAATTTTTTGAGGTGCGTGGACTTTCCATATTTACTGTTTTACTATTTTCGTAATGAGGTTAAATGAGTTAAAAAGAATTTAAAATATTTGAAAATATTAGGTGAGGATCCTCAAGATGTAATATACGATCGGTCTAAAACTTCACTTAGAGCCACAGTTAAATTCGAAACAACAAAAACCCATATATTTTGTGCATAAAGTTTAACATTAAATGTGCTTTTCTAAAATGTCTCTATATTTTTTTTCTCATTCATTTCTGACCACCTTCAATGTAAATTTACCAAAGTTTTTTTTATTGCAATATGTATATAAAACTTAAAAATTTAATATTTTTTATTGTGTATTAACTTATTATTCTGCGATTTTCATTACATCACAAAATGTTACAAATTGGCACTACTGTTTCAAAAACAGAAAACTTCTAAATCAGTTGAAAACAGTTGATCTGTAAAACTGTGTGTAAAATTGTGTCAAATAAAATTACAAATATTAATAAATATAATAATACGTATATATATATTATTAATTTTGTTAAGAATTAGCACAAAATTGATTTTCCATTTTGCATTTCATTTATAAAGAATTCTGCCATATTTTGTTAAAGGGAAAATCCATTTTTGTTATATTAAAAAAAACAGACTTGCATTTAATTTTTCCGTGACTGCCGCAATAATTGCGTAGATGCCACCACAATATTTTTTCTAATTAAAACAGTTGATCTGTAAAACTGTGTGTGAAATTGTGTCAAATAAAATTACAAATATTAATAAATATAATTATACATATATATATTTTATTAATTTTGTTAAGAATTAGCACAAAATTGATTTTCCATTTTGCATTTCATTTATAAAGAATTCTGCCATATTTTGTTAAAGGGAAAATCCATTTTTGTTATATTAAAAAAAACAGACTTGCATTTAATTTTTCCGTGACTGCCTCAATAATTGCGTAGATGCCACCACAATATTTTTTCTAATTAAATATTAACCAACATCTAACTAGAATTATGATTTATTCTGACTAAAAAGTTCCAATTAAAAGTTATTCATCCCAATTATGAATATTCTCAAGGAATTTCTTTCTCACGGAAAATACATTTCTCGAGAAAAAAATTCCTCCAATTATAAATTCCGCGTGAACAAAAAATGATTAACTGGCATCATCGAATTTCGAAGCCACTTGCTTTGCTTATTGACAATTTATTTTCTATTTTTTGTGTGTGTGCAAACGACCCTACAATAAATGTCCCAATAAACATTTTTGTTTGCTATCAACTTGAGGTGCATTTGAGATCAAATACATTTTTCAAATCTCCAACGTTAATTCTCAAATGCCCTCAATAGTTCGAATATAGTCTTCTCAACTTAAAAGGCACATTTTTTATATGGCGATTTTCATAGTTATCAAATTGAGAAATTTGTGATTCTCAACTTGATAGCAAAGAAATATTTCCAATCGGTATCAAATGGAAGGTACGGAATTGCCATATTAAAAAATATTATACTAATTTTAGAAATGAAAACAATGTACTTTTTTTAATGTTTCAATTTAATTTCATTATATATTTAACATTACTATGTACATATTTAACATTAAATGTACATATTATGTACATTTTTAAAATCTAGAATTAAAAATAAATGAATTAATTAGTTGTACATTTTTTGAAAAATTCGACAAAAAGCAGAAATAATTAAAAATATATCAATGATTTATTTGTACTTTTTTGGCATTTTTTAATTTAATTTATTATTTATGACATATTTAAATAATATCTCAGACTTAACACAAATCGTATTCAAGTTGAAAAAATGTTTGGTCTCAAGTGGAGAAAAGTGTTGGATATCCAATTGAGAGTAAAAATGTTTCTCAAAGATTGGAAAAAATGTTAAGTCTCAACTTGATGTCAAGTTGAAAGCAAACAAGGAGAAAAATTGTTCAACCCAAGTTGAGAATTACATTTGACATCAATTTAAGAACTTAACTTTTCTCCAACATTGGAGAAATAATATTTCAATGCATACTGGGGAATGACCGAAACTAACACATAAACAGTTTTTTCCTATTTGAAAAACATATGACTGTCATTGTTGCTGTTGTAGAGTTGTTATACCCTCCACTCCAGTGTGCAGAGGGTATATATAAGTTTGTCATTCCGTTTGTAATAATTAGAAAAAAAATTTTGGACCCCATAAAATTTATATATTTGTGATCCTTATAACAACCGGAGTTGATATAGCGATGTCCGTCTGTCCGTCTGTGGAAATCACGATGACGGCATCAATCCGGCAGCTAGGGTACTCGTTGACATAAAAATGATTCACTAACATCCCGAGAAGTTTGCTATTTAAAATCGTCCAAATCGGTCGATTAGGGCCCGAGATTTGAATGAAGAACTAAAAAAGTCTTGAAAAAAAAAATAATTTTCTATGTTGTTCTTGTCACGATCACGCCCTCAATAGTGCAGCTACAGTGATCATTTTTAGTGAGAATGATTCACCAAATTCATGGAAAGATTTCTACTTAAAAAATCATTAAAATCGGTGGAACAGGTCCAGGGAAATCTCTGAAAAAGTAAAAAAAAAAATGAAAAACATGATATTTCTATATTGTTCTTGTTGTTATTCTAAATGTTGCATTGTTTTCATAGCTGGACTTGTTGTTTTTGTGGTCGTTATGGTAATAATATAACAAAAACAAACCCTTTGTACATTTTTTTATCAACTCTGGTAGAAAAATTTAAAAGTTTCCATTGTTTTGGCATCACTAAAAAAATATGTTAGATCATTTCTGTCATTGCCACAAGCCTGCCTGCAAAATTTCAGATCGATTGGGTCACGGGAAAGTGGTTAAAATCGATCCAAAATTTTTTCGACAAGCAGACACTACGAGTTAATATAAAGAGAGTAAAAATTCACCAACATCTAAAGCAAATAATGCTAAAATACCTAGTTGTTAATAAAAAAAACAATTGGGCAATTCACAATGGTTAATGTATCGTTGTATCTCTTGTATCGTGTATCACTTTACAATAGTGTAAAATTGTTGTTGGTAATTTTCACTGAAAAATCTGATACACGATCCAACTTCATTTGCTATGTTTAGTAAATGTTGTATATTGTATCATAACATATCACTTCCAAGTGAATGCCAGTTTTTATGAAAAAGAAAAAACAAATACATAGAATATTATCAGCATAAATAATTATTATAAAATAAAATATGGCAAATAATGCAAATAACGCAAATACATCGATAAGTTTATTTATATAAAAATTAATGTTTATATTTTTAGTATGTATTTTCTCTTTCAGTACCAACCAAAACATTTAACATTTTTTTTTTCATTGTAAATTAAAATGCAAGAGGTACGTAACTAAAACTCCAGGGTATATCTCACGACCAAAAAGCAAACACTGACAAGTGTTTTCTCTTATACAAAATAGCAGAAGCGACGAAGCGATCTTTCCTCGTTGGATCGAAAATTACTAAAGAAAGCGTTTTACAATATGAAAATACAACTGAGTGTTCACAACAAATGATTGTATTGTGTATTTCAATACAACATACAATATACAACACCTGTTGTGAATTGCCCAAATGTAAATTTAGCAAAAAAATTTATGTATTAATTTATTTAAAGAGAAAAACACAAAAATAACGTTTGATGTTTTATTTTTTGTGTGTAATATTTAAATATACATACATACACATATTAAATAATACAAATAATGTACATATATTATATATATGTATGTATGTATATTCATAGTAACTGCATGTTAGAAATAAATCGGTTATTTTATTTACATAAAATTCTGCAGTATTTTGTTGTGGGGAAAATACATTTCTTTTGTATAACAGAGTGTCACTTCATTTTGCTCAGCGTGACTATGCCACAGTAGATGCCGCCATAATTTTTGTTTGTTCTAATTAGCTTTGCAATAGTTATTTCTATTTTAACATGAATGTTAATATTTTCAACTAGATATCATACAGAACAATGTTAAGAGTATACACGGGTTGGTCTTTTATTTCATACGTTTTTTCATTATTCTTTTACAAATATGAACATAAGTTTGGCATATTACCCACCAATCTCACATCACACTGCAAGTTCGAAAAACTCAATACACTCACATTTTTTTTACTAATACACACACATTTTCCGCAGTGGTCACACTAATGGCACCAAATTTTTCGTGCGAATAGTGGCAGACACTAACGATGATTAATGTTACCCTGTTATAAATTTAATGCAAATTTACTGGATTCTGTAAAATTGTAATTAAAGTTTTAACTTGTTAAATCTATTATAATGATTTATTTTTTGAAATGCGCATACAAAAACGCAAGTTTGTTAATTATAGAGCATAAATATTATTAACTATTATTAAAATAATACTAATAATAATAAATGTAAACATTTTCCCTCAAACATGTGCCTGTATAATAAACTTGGTAACTCTACTTAAAATAAAATAAGAGAGAGAAGTATACAAATTTTTTCAAGTTTACGCTTCGACAACATTTTAAAAATGAGATTGCAGTCAGATGTTTGAGCATAAAATTTAATGGCGATGGATTCGACTAATTCGAACAATTTTTCGTTGATAATACGTACACAACGATTTTACAATTTCAGTGTGATGTGAGATTGGGGGGTTAACTTTTTGTTGTATTTACAAAATAGAGTTACCGAGTTCGTCAATGAGTTTTTTGATTACAAAACAGTTCTACATAGTTATATAGAATTATTATTCTGCTTTACCTATAAAATATCTGATTGCGATTACATCTAATTTTTAAAAATTGTTTATAATTAATAAAGCATTATTATTCACATAAATACAAAATTTCACTTTTTAAATTTTCCATTCAAATTTAAGAAAATATCAATTATAATAAAAACTGAAAATAAAATTTCCAATTATAAATTAGAAAATATTAATTGAGTTTCAGAAAATCATATCAAAACGTCGGAAATAATAATTTTAAATTTAGAAATATCTTTACATTTAAAAATGTTTACATTTAAAAAAAATATTGCCATTCAGGAGATATTAATAACTTTTCAGTACAGCGATTCAGTAACTTCTTTTAACGATAGTCGAATTGTAAAAAAAAAGAAAATTGCAAAATTATCAGTAAAATTTTGAAACGATATTCGCTATTGTTAAAGTCAGCTGTTGCTGTTATCTAAACGACAACCATTTTTGTGTTGTTTATCCAATCGATAAAAACTTAAATTTGTAGGTTGAACTGTCGTCATACATAAATAAAAATCATGAAATAGTGAAAATATTTTGCTTTAATTAAAAAACTTTTTTATATAAATAAAAAAATTAAATAGCATATTCAATTCATTATTTCATTTTCAAATAAATAAACAGAAATATTAGTAAAAAAAATAAAGATATTAAACATAAACATAAAATCATCCTGTCAAACACGAAGTAATTTGTTTTTTTCTATTCTTTGTGTTTTTCGCTTATTTCGACAGAGATGCCACTCCTTTAAAATTTAAATAAATAGAAAAACAGATTTGTCGATATTAATTTAAATTCAATGAATTTAAGAAAACCTCAAATGATATTTAAGAATTGCTAACATAAAAATTGTTACATAAGTAAACGTAATTTTATGAGAATGTTATTTTTTATATATAAATTTTCACAATTTTTTTTGGATGAAAATTTGAAGTTTTTCAGAAAATAAAGATAACATTAAATTATTTTATTTAAAATGTTTGGGACTTTTCGTTTTTTGCGTTTTTCATCCCTAATTTGATTATTTATTATTATAAATTTATTCTCTATGTTTTCAAAATATGGCAATATTTTAAAAAAAAGTTGAGAGAGCTTTTTTTTTTTTGGTTATTATTTTGTTACTCCATCCGACCTATATGGCCACAATGAAGAAATATTTGGCCAGTTAAAAGAAACTATACAGCCATCTCCAATTAGCACGATTTAATGCATATAGCCACTCTACACAACCATTACCTTTGCAATGGAGGTTAGGGCGAGCTATTTAATTAGCAAAAACTAAATTAAACGAGAAGTTATGTCATATAACCGGAAACGCATGCATATAGGTATATAACCAAAATGCATGCCGATCAGCAACCACGATGACCAAAAAGCAAACACCGAAATAATAGAAAAGAAGAAAACCAACCCAAAGAATTTGCTGAAATAATTTGGTATTAAGTTTAACAAATTGTTTACTTTTTCATTTACATTTATTATCAAGACTCAAACCGAGGTGGAGGGTATCAAAGATTCGGCACAGCCGAATTTAACACTCTTACTTGTTTTTATTTTGGGTTGGTTGAATTTGGTGCAAAAATGAATCCTTAATAATTCTTTGAGAAATTCCTTCATTGATGTTCTTCAACTTTCGCCTTCGAGATCTTTCACTACATCCGTCAATTGGTTTTGCTGGTCGACCCTTTTTTCCACTTTCGTTGGCAGTTGTAGATGCACTCTCAAAAATAAGTTCCTTTATTAATCAGTCTTGGTAACGTTTGTACATCTTTGCCTTGCTATGAGAGCACTCAATGTACCGTCTTTTCAAATTCGGCGCAAAATTAGTAATTTTTCCTCTGTGCATTTCAATGTCTTCTAGGTTACAATTCTTAAAGAAGTCGTTGCTCACTATGTGCAAAATTACATCGCCTACATCATTTCGTTGAAAACAAATACCTGTCAGATCTCTGTAACAGTACTTAGCCATTGCACAAATTGTAGTGAATAATAATTGTGGAAACATTATTATAAATACTCTCTCTTGCAATTATGTAAAAAAAATTTTGTATCTTTTATTACCACTTTTAGAAGCATAAAAAACCCACACCCTAACGCTTTTTAAAAGGTGAAGCATACCTGCTCATATCTTAAAGGGCTATGTCGCAATAGTTTTTTTTTTACCATTTACCTGTTATTTAAATTGTTTCCCATTTTGTCAGGTATTTAAACTATATAACTCTAATTCAGACTATTAATGTTTTTGAAAGATACCTATGTAAATGTGCCTGTAACAATTAAGCGCATTATATCTCGACCCTTTTTTATAAGTATATAACAACTCCTGACAACACTACCGACACGCAAAAAAATACACCGCGGTGCACCGGTACGACCAACTTTTGTATTCATAACACTCAGACGGACGGACGGACATCATTTAATCGACTCAGAAAGTGTTTTTGAGTCCATCCGTAGAATAAAATATGGATAAAGGTCCAATATTTTTGGCAGTTACAAACATCACCTCAAACTTAATATATCCTAACCACATAGTGGACAACTTTCGTATTCATAAATTTTGCAGAAAATATCTAACCTTGGGTCAGAAAAATTGTTTTGGTGCACACGGGCTGAAACTGGCGGGTGTATAGTGGAGTATAGAAGTATAGGGGAGGGTTCGGACTATAGAAGAGTGCAAGAATTTTTCTGACTGCTTTTGACTGGCAGGAGATATGCTCTGTTAAGTAGGAGATTTTCGGAAAATTTGGACCTTTTTTAAAAAATTTTTTTTTTAAATTTCGGAATGACTCAGTAATTTTACATTTTTATACCCTATACCACTATGTGGTTTGGGTATAATGACTTTGTGCTGCTGTTTGTAACAACCAAAAATATTTGACCTAGACCCATCTTTAATTATACCGATCGAATCAGAATCACTTTCTGAGTTGATTTAACAATTTCCGTCCGTCCGTCCGTTCGTCCGTCCCTCCGTCTGTGTGTCCATGTAAACCTTGTAATCAAACTGCAGGTCGCAAATATGAATATATTTTGATGAAATTTGGAATATAAGCTTCTATCGGCCATGGGATGAACGCTGTTGAAATTGGTGAGAATCGGTCCATGTTCAGACCTAGCCCCCATACAAATTTCTCATATGAAATCGACATAAATTGCCATAAGATCCAAATTGTCACATAGATCTTACTCAAATTGGGTTTGTATGCATTCATTACATCCATTAATGATTAGTCCAAAAATGACCCCTTTGACCCCATATAGAGCTGCTTCCCGATCTTCACTTAAATCTATTAAAAAACAAAAATATTACACTGATTCTTCTCAAATTTTGTTTGTATATATTTTTGCAAAATACAAGAGACTTTACCAAACATGATCAGGATCGGTCCATTTTTGAACCAAGTCTCTATATAGATATAGCATCCGATATGAACTTTTTCATATCTGCAGCCAAAAAAATTAATAAAAATCCGACTCAAATTTGGTTTTTGCTTATTTTCTATATCCAGTTAGTTGGGCCTAAGAGAAAGGGTCTCTAAACGCATGGTATAGGGTATCGTATAGTCGGTCTAGACCGACTATAATATTCTTACTTGTTGTGTTTATACCCTATACCACTATGTGGTTTGGGTATAATGACTTTGTGCTGCTGTTTGTAACAACCAAAAATATTTGACCTAGACCCATCTTTTATTATACCGATCGAATCACTATCTGATTCGGTTTAACGATGTCCGTCCCCGTCCGTCCCCGTCCGTCCGTCCGTCTATGTGTCCATGTAAAGCTTGTAATCAAACTGCAGGTCGCAAATATGAATATATTTTGATGAAATTTGGCATTTAATCTTTTATCGGCCATTGGATGAACGCTGTTGAAATTGGTGCGAATCGGTCCATGTTCAGACGTAGCCCCCATATAAATGACCCCTATGAAATCAACATATATTGCCATAAGATCCAAATTATCATACAAATCTAAGTCAAATTTGGTTTATATGTATATATTACATCCATTAAACAGTAGTCCAAAAATGATCCCTATTGGACAACTCTTAGTCATAGGCCCCATATAGAGCTGCTTCCCGATCTTCACTTAAATCTATCAAAAAACAAGTAAGAGTGTTAAATTCGGCTGTGCCGAATCTTTGATACCCTCCACCTCGGTTTGAGTCTTGATAATAAATGTAAATGAAAAAGTAAACAATTTGTTAAACTTAATACCAAATTATTTCAGCAAATTCTTTGGGTTGGTTTTCTTCTTTTCTATTATTTCGGTGTTTGCTTTTTGGTCATCGTGGTTGCTGATCGGCATGCATTTTGGTTATATACCTATATGCATGCGTTTCCGGTTATATGACATAACTTCTCGTTTAATTTAGTTTTTGCTAATTAAATAGCTCGCCCTAACCTCCATTGCAAAGGTAATGGTTGTGTAGAGTGGCTATATGCATTAAATCGTGCTAATTGGAGATGGCTGTATAGTTTCTTTTAACTGGCCAAATATTTCTTCATTGTGGCCATATAGGTCGGATGGAGTAACAAAATAATAACCAAAAAAAAAAAAGCTCTCTCAACTTTTTTTTAAAATATTGCCATATTTTGAAAACATAGAGAATAAATTTATAATAATAAATAATCAAATTAGGGATGAAAAACGCAAAAAACGAAAAGTCCCAAACATTTTAAATAAAATAATTTAATGTTATCTTTATTTTCTGAAAAACTTCAAATTTTCATCCAAAAAAAATTGTGAAAATTTATATATAAAAAATAACATTCTCATAAAATTACGTTTACTTATGTAACAATTTTTATGTTAGCAATTCTTAAATATCATTTGAGGTTTTCTTAAATTCATTG
>CAVMKG010000399.1:5000-15000 GCA_963682025.1 Cordilura impudica
AATTTTTTATTTTTAATTTTTAATTTTTAATTTTATTTTTAATTTTTATATTTTAATTTTTAATTTTTAATTTTTAATTTTTAATTTTTAATTTTTAATTTTAATTTTGAATTTTTAATTTTTATTTTTTATTTTTAATTTTTAACTTTTAATTTTTAAATTTTAATTTTAAATTTTTAATTTTTAATTCTTAATTTTTAATTTTTAACTTCTAATTTTTAATTTTAAGTTATTAATTTTAGTTTTTAATATTTAATTTTTAATTTTTAATATTTAACTTATAATTTATAATTTATAATTTTTAATATTTAATTTTTAATTTTTAATTTTTAATTTTTAATTTTTAATTTTTAATTTTAATTTTAATTTTTAATTTTTAATTTTTAATTTTTAATTTTTAATTTTTAATTTTTAGTTTTTAATTTTTAATTTTTATTTTGTAATTTTTACTTTTTAATTTTTAATTTCTAATTTTTAATTTTTAATTTTTAATTTTTAATTTTTAATTTTTAATTTTTATTTTAATTTTTAGTTTTTGATTTTTAATTTTTGATTTTGAATTTTTACTTTTTAATTTTTAATTTTTAATTTTTAAGTTTTAATTTTCAATTTTTAATTTTTAGTTTTTAATTTTAATTTTGAATTTTTAATTTTTAATTTTGAATTTTTAATTTTTTATTTTTAATTTTTATCTTTAATTTTTAATTTTTAATTTTTAATTTTTAATTTTTAATTTTTAATTTTTAATTTTTAATTTTTAATTTTTAATTTTTAATTTTTTATTTTTAATTTTTAATTTTTAATTTTTAATTTTTAATTTTTAATTTTTAATTTTTAATTTTTAATTTTTAATCTTTAATTTTTAATTTTTAATTTTTAATTTTTAATTTTTAATTTTTAATTTTTAATTTTTAATTTTTAATTTTTAATTTTTAATTTTTAATTTTTAATTTTTAATTTTTAATTTTTAATTTTTAATTTTTAATTTTTAATTTTTAATTTTTAATTTTTAATTTTTAATTTTTAATTTTTAATTTTTAATTTTTAATTTTTAATTTTTAATTTTTAATTTTTAATTTTTAATTTTTAATTTTTAATTTTTAATTTTTAATTTTTAATTTTTAATTTTTAATTTTTAATTTTTAATTTTTAATTTTTAATTTTTAATTTTTAATTTTAATTTTTAATTTTTAATTTTTAGTTTTTAATTTTTAATTTTTAATTTTTAATTTTTAATTTTTAATTTTTAATTTTAAATTTTTAATTCTTAATTTCTAATTTTTAATTTTTAATTTTTAATTTTTAATTTTTAGTTTTTAATTTTTAATTTAAATTTTTAATTTTTAATTATTAATTTCTATTTTTAATTTTTAGTTTTTTAATTTTTAATTTTTAATATTTAATTTTTAATTTTTAATTTTTAATTTTTAATTTTTAATTTTTAATTTTTAATTTTTAATTTTTAAATTTTAATTTTTAATTTTTAATTTTTAATTTTTAATTTTTAATTTTTAATTTTTAATTTTTATTTTTAATTTTTAATTTTTAATTTTTAATTTTTAATTTTTAATTTTTAATTTTTAATTTTTAATTTTAAGTTTTTAAATTTTAATTTTTAAATTTTAATTTTTATTTTTTAACTTTTAATTTTTGATTCTTAATTTTTGATTTTTAATTTTTATTTTTTAATTTTTAAGTTTTAATTTTTAATTTTTAATTTTTAATTTTTAATTTTTAATTTTTAATTTTTAATTTTTAATTTTGGATTTTTAATTTTTAATTTTTAATTTTTAATTTTTAATTTTTAATTTTTAATTTTTAATTTTTAATTTTTAATTTTTAATTTTTAATTTTTAATTTTTAATTTTTAATTTTTAATTTTTAATTTTTAATTTTTAATTTTTAATTTTTAATTTTTAATTTTTAATTTTTAATTTTTAATTTTTAATTTTTAATTTTTAATTTTTAATTTTTAATTTTTAATTTTTAATTTTTAATTTTTAATTTTTAATTTTTAATTTTTAATTTTTAATTTTTAATTTTTAATTTTTAATTTTTAATTTTTAATTTTTAATTTTTAATTTTTAATTTTTTAATTTTTAATTTAAAATTTTTAGTTTTTAATTTTTAATTTTTAATTTTTAATTTTTAATTTTTAATTTTTAATTTTTAATTTTTAATTTTTAATTTTTAATTTTTATTTTTAATTTTTAATTTTTAATTTTTAATTTTTAATTTTTAATTTTTAATTTTTAATTTTTAATTTTTAATTTTTAATTTTTAATTTTAAATTTTAAATTTTTAATTTTTAATTTTTAATTTTTAATTTTTAATTTTTAATTTTTAATTTTTTAATTTTTAATTTTTAATTTTTAATTTTTAATTTTTAATTTTTAATTTTTAATTTTTAATTTTTAATTTTTAATTTTTAATTTTTAATTTTTAATTTTTAATTTTTAATTTTTAATTTTTAATTTTTAATTTTTAATTTTTAATTTTTAATTTTTAATTTTTAATTTTTAATTTTTAATTTTTAATTTTTAATTTTTAATTTTTAAATTTTAATTTTTAATTTTTAATATTTAATTTTTAATTTTTAATTTTTTATTTTTAATTTTTAATTTTTAATTTTTAATTTTTAATTTTTAATTTTTAATTTTTAATTTTTAATTTTTAATTTTTAATTTTTAATTTTTAATTTTTAATTTTTAATTTTTAATTTTTAATTTTTAATTTTTAATTTTTAATTTTTAATTTTTAATTTTTAATTTTTAATTTTTAATTTTTAATTTTTAATTTTTAATTTTAAATTTTTAATTTTTAATTTTTAATTTTTAATTTTTAATTTTTAATTTTTAATTTTTAATTTTTAATTTTTAATTTTTAATTTTTAATTTTTAATTTTTAATTTTTAATTTTTAATTTTTAATTTTTAATTTTTAATTTTTAATTTTTAATTTTTAATTTTTAATTTTTAATTTTTAATTTTTAATTTCTAATTTTTAATTTTTAATTTTTAAATTTTAATTTAAAATTTTTAATTTTTAATTTTGTATTTTTAATTTTTAATTTTTAATTTTTAATTTTTAGTTTTTAATTTTTGATTTTTAATTTTTAATTTTTAATTTTTAATTTCTAATTTGTAATTTTTAATTTTTAACTTTTAATTTTTAATTTTTAATTTTTAATTTTTAATTTTTAATTTTTAATTTTTAATTTTTAATTTTTATTTTTAACTTTTAATTTTTAATTTTTAAGTTTTAATTTTTTATATATAATTTTTAATTTTTAAGTTCAAATTTTTAATTTTTAATTTTTAATTTTTAATTTTTAATTTTTAATTCTTAATTTTTAATTTTTAATTTTTAATTTTTAATTTTTAATTTTTAATTTTTAATTTTTAGTTTTTAATTTTTAATTTTTAATTTTTAAGTTTTAATTTTTAATTTTTAATTTTTAATTTTTAATTTTTAATTTTTAATTTTTAATTTTTAATTTTTAATTTTTAATTTTTAATTTTTAATTTTTAATTTTTAATTTTTAATTTTTAATTTTTAATTTTTAATTTTTAATTTTTAATTTTTAATTTTTAATTTCTAATTTTTAATTTTTAATTTTTAATTTTTAATTTTTAATTTTTAATTTTTAATTTTTAATTTTTAATTTTTAATTTTTAATTTTTAATTTTTAATTTTTAATTTTTAATTTTTAATTTTTAATTTTTAAATTTTAATTTTTAATTTTTAATTTTTAATTTTTAATTTTTAATTTTTAATTTTTAATTTTTAATTTTTAATTTTTAATTTTTAATTTTTAATTTTTAATTTTTAATTTTTAATTTTTAATTTTTAATTTTTAATTTTTAATTTTTAATTTTTAATTTTTAATTTTTAATTTTTAATTTTTAATTTTTAATTTTTAATTTTAAATTTTTAATTTTTAATTTTTAATTTTTAATTTTTAATTTTTAATTTTTAATTTTTAATTTTTAATTTTTAATTTTTAATTTTTAATTTTTAATTTTTAATTTTTAATTTTTAATTTTTAATTTTTAATTTTTAATTTTTAATTTTTAATTTTTAATTTTTAATTTTAATTTTTAATTTTTAATTTTTAATTTTTAATTTTTTAATTTTTAATTTTTAATTTTTAATTTTTAATTTTTAATTTTTAATTTTTAATTTTTAATTTTTAATTTTAATTTTTAATTTTTACTTCTAATTTTAATTTTTAATTTTAATTTTTAATTTTTATTTTTAATTTTTAATTTTTAATTTTTAATTTTTAATTTTTAATTTTTAATTTTTAATTTTTAATTTTTAATTTTTAATTTTTAATTTTTAATTTTTAATTTTTAATTTTTATTTTTAATTTTTAATTTTTAATTTTTAATTTTTAATTTTTAATTTTTAATTTTTAATTTTTAATTTTTAATTTTTTAATTTTTAATTTTTAATTTTTAATTTTTAATTTTTAATTTTTAATTTTTAATTTTTAATTTTTAATTTTTAATTTTTAATTTTTAATTTTTAATTTTTAATTTTTAATTTTTAATTTTTAATTTTTAATTTTTAATTTTTAATTTTTAGTTTTTAATTTTTATTTTTAATTTTTAATTTTTAATTTTTAATTTTTAATTTTTAATTTTTAATTTTTAATCTTAATCTTTAAATTTAATTTTTAATTTTTAATTTTTAATTTTTAATTTTTAATTTTTAAGATTTAATTTTTAATTTTTATTAATTTTTAATTTTTAATAGTTTAATTTTTATTTTTTAATTTTTTATTTTTAATTTTAAGATTTAATTTTTAATTTTATTAATTTTAATTTTAATATTTTTAATTTTTAATTTTTATTTTTTAATTTTTTTATTTTTAATTTTTAATTTTTAATATTTAATTTTTAATTTTTAATTTTTAATTTTATAATTTTTAATTTTAATTTTTATAATTTAATTTTTAATTTTTAATTTTTAATTTTTAATTTTTAATTTTTAATTTTAATTTTTAATTTTTAATTTTTAATTTTTAATTTTTTAATTTTTAATTTTTAATTTTTAATTTTTAATTTTTAATTTTTAATTTTAATTTTTAATTTTTAATTTTAAAATTTTTAATTTTTAATTTTTAGTTTTTAATTTTTAATTTTTAATTTATAATTTTTTAATTTTTAATTTTTAATTTTTAATTTTTAATTTTTAATTTTTAATTTTTAATTTTTAATTTTTAATTTTTAATTTTTAATTTTTATTTTTTAATTTTTAATTTTTAATTTTTAATTTTTAATTTTTAATTTTTAATTTTTAATTTTTAGTTTTAATTTTTAATATTTAATTTTTAATGTTTAATTTTTAATTTTTAATTTTTAGTTTTAATTTTTAATTTTTAATTTTTAATTTTTAATTTTTAATTTTTAATTTTTAATTTTTAATTTTTAATTTTTAATTTTTAATTTTTAATTTTTAATTTTTAATTTTTAATTTTTAATTTTTAATTTTTAATTTTTAATTTTTAATTTTTAATTTTTAATTTTTAATTTTTAATTTTTAATTTTTAATTTTTAATTATTAATTTTTAATTTTTTAATTTTTAATTTTTAATTTTTAATTTTTAATTTTTAATTTTTAATTTTTAATTTTTAATTTTTAATTTTTAATTTTTAATTTTTAATTTTAATTTTTAATTTTTAATTTTTAATTTTTAATTTTTAATTTTTAATTTTTAATTTTTAATTTTTAATTTTTAATTTTTAATTTTTAATTTTTAATTTTTAATTTTTAATTTTTAATTTTTAATTTTTAATTTTTAATTTTTAATTTTTAATTTTTAATTTTTAATTTTTAATTTTTAATTTTTAATTTTTAATTTTTAATGTTTAATTTTAATTTTTAATTTTTAATTTTTAATTTTTAATTTTTAATTTTTAATTTTTAATTTTTAATTTTTAATTTTTAATTTTTAATTTTTAGTGTTTAATTTTTAATTTTTAATTTTTAATTTTTATTTTTTAATTTTTAGTTTTTAAGTTTTAATTTTTAATTTTTAATTTTTAATTTTTAATTTTTAATTTTTAATTTTTTAATTTTTAATTTCTAGTTTTTAATTTTTAGTTTTTATTTTTTAATTTTTTATTTTTAATTTTTAATTTTAAATTATTAATTTTTAATTTTATAATTTTTAATTTTTAATTTTTAAGTTTTAATTATTAATTCTTAATTATTAATTCTTAATTTTAATTCTTAATTTTTAATTTTTAATTTTTAATTTTTAATTTTTAATTTTTAATTTTTAATTTTTAATTTTTAATTTTTAATTTTTAATTTTTAATTTTTAATTTTTAATTTTTAATTTTTAATTTTTAATTTTTAATTTTTAATTTTTAATTTTTAATTTTTAATTTTTAATTTTTAATTTTTAATTTTTAATTTTTAATTTTTAATTTTTAATTTTTAATTTTTAATTTTTAATTTTTAATTTTTAATTTTTAATTTTTAATTTTTAATTTTAAATTTTTAATTTTTAATTTTTAATTTTTAATTTTTAATTTTTAATTTTTAATTTTTAATTTTTAATTTTTAATTTTTAATTTTTAATTTTTAATTTTTAATTTTTAATTTTTAATTTTTAATTTTTAATTTTTAATTTTTAATTTTTAATTTTTAATTTTTAATTTTTAATTTTTAATTTTTAATTTTTAATTTTTAATTTTTAATTTTTAATTTTTAATTTTTAATTTTTAATTTTTAATTTTTAATTTTTAATTTTTAATTTTTAATTTTTAATTTTTAATTTTTAATTTTTAATTTTTAATTTTTAATTTTTAATTTTTAATTTTTAATTTTTAATTTTTAATTTTTAATTTTTAATTTTTAATTTTTAATTTTTAATTTTTAATTTTTAATTTTAATTTTTAATTTTTAATTTTTAATTTTTAATTTTTAATTTTTTAATTTTTAATTTTTAATTTTTAATTTTTAATTTTTAATTTTTAATTTTTAATATTTAATTTTTAATTTTTAATTTTTAATTTTTAATTTTTAATTTTTAAATTTTTAATTTTTAATTTTTAATTTTTAATTTTAATTTTTAATTTTTAATTTTTAATTTTTAATTTTTAATTTTAATTTTTAATTTTTAATTTTTAATTTTTAATTTTTAATTTTTAATTTTAATTTTTAATTTTTAATTTTTAATTTTTAATTTTTATATTTTTAATTTTTAATTTTTAATTTTTAATTTTTAATTTTTAATTTTTAATTTTATTTTTTATTTTTTATTTTTAATTTTTAATTTTTAATTTTAATTTTAATTTTTAGTTATAAATTTTTAACTTTTAATCCTTAATTTTTAATTTTTAATTTTTAATTTTTATTTTTAATTTTTAATTTTTAATTTTTAATTTTTAATTTTTAATTTTTAATTTTTAATTTTTAATTTTTAATTTTTAATTTTTAATTTTTAATTTTTAATTTTTAATTTTTAATTTTTAATTTTTAATTTTTAATTTTTAATTTTTAATTTTTAATTTTTAATTTTTAAATTTTAATTTTTAATTTTTAATTTTTAATTTTTGATTTTTGATTTTTAATTTTTAATTTTTAATTTTTAATTTTTAATTTTTAATTTTTAATTTTTAATTTTAATTTTTAATTTTTAATTTTTAATTTTTAATTTTTAATTTTTAATTTTTAATTTTTAATTTTTAATTTTTAATTTTTAATTTTTAATTTTTAATTTTTAATTTTTAATTTTTAATTTTTAATTTTTAATTTTTAATTTTTAATTTTTAATTTTTAATTTTTAATTTTTAATTTTTAATTTTTAATTTTTAATTTTTAATTTTTAATTTTTAATTTTTAATTTTTAATTTTTAATTTTTAATTTTTAATTTTTAATTTTAATTTTTAATTTTTAATTTTTAATTTTTAATTTTTAATTTTTAATTTTTAATTTTTAATTTTTAATTTTTAATTTTTAATTTTTAATTTTTAATTTTTAATTTTTAATTTTTAATTTTTAATTTTTAATTTTTAATTTTTTAATTTTTAATTTTTAATTTTTAATTTTTAATTTTTAATTTTTAATTTTTAATTTTTAATTTTTAATTTTTAATTTTTAATTTAAAATCTTTAATTTTTAATTTTTAATTTGTAATTTTTAATTTTTAATTTTTAATTTTTAATTTTTAATTTTTAATTTTTATTTTTAACTTTTTAATTTTTAATTTTTAAGTTTTAATTTTTAATATTTAATTTTTAATTTTAATTTTAATTTTAATTTTTAATTTTTAATTTTTAATTTTTAATTTTTATTTTTAATTTTTAATTTTTAATTTTTAATTTTTAATTTTTAATTTTTAATTTTTAATTTTTAACTTTTAATTTTTAATTTTTAATTTTTAATTTTTAATTTTTAATTTTTAATTTTTAATTTTTAATTTTTAATTTTTAATTTTTAATTTTTAATTTTTAATTTTTAATTTTTAATTTTTAATTTTTAATTTGTAATGTTTGATTTTTAATTTTTAATTTTTATTTTTTAATTTCTAATTTTTAATTTTCAATTTTTAATTTTTAATTTTTAATTTTTAATTTTTAATTTGTCATTTTTAGTTTTTAATTTTTTAATTTTTAATTTAAATTTTTAATTTTTAATTTTTAATTTTTATTTTTAAATTTTAATTTTTAATTTTTAATTTTTAAGTTTTAATATTTAATTTTTAATTTTTAATATTTAATTTTAATTTTTTAATTTTTAATTTTTAACTTTTAATTTTTAATTTTTAATTTTTAATTTTTAATTTTTAATTTTTAATTTTTAATTTTTAATTTTTAATTTTTAATTTTTAATTTTTAATTTTTAATTTTTAATTTTTAATTTTTAATTTTTAATTTTTAATTTTTAATTTTTAGTTTTTAATTTTTAATTTTTAATTTTTAATTTTTAGTTTTTAATTATTAATGTTTAATTTTTTAATTTTTAATTTTTAATTTTTAATTTTTAATTTTTAATTTTTAATTTTTAATTTTTAATTTTTAATTTTTAATTTTTAATTTTTAATTTTTAATTTTTAATTTTTAATTTTTAATTTTTAATTTTTAATTTTTAATTTTTAATTTTTAATTTTTAATTTTTAATTTTTAATTTTTAATTTTTAATTTTTAATTTTTAATTTTTAATTTTTAATTTTTAATTTTTAATTTTTAATTTTTAATTTCTAATTTCTAATTTTTAATTTTTAATTTTTAGTTTTTAATTTTTAATTTTTAATTTTTAATTTAAATTTTTAATTTTTAATTTTTAATTTCTATTTTTAATTTTTAATTTATAGTTTTTTAATTTTTAATTTTTAATTTTTAATTTTTAATTTTTAATTTTTAATTTTTAATTTTTAATTTTTAATTTTTAATTTTTAATTTTAATTTTTAATTTTTAATTTTTAATTTTTAAATTTTAATTTTTATTTTTTAACTTTTAATTTTTGATTTTTAATTTTTAATTTTTATTTTTAATTTTTAGTTTTTAAGTTTTAATTTAAAATTTTTAATTTTTAATTTTTAATTTTTTTAATGTTTAATTTTTAACTTTTCATTTTAAATTTTTAATTTTTTATTTTGAATTTTTAATTTTTAATTTTTAATTTTTAATTTTTAATTTTTAATTTTTAATTTTAATTTTTAATTTTTAATTTTTAATTTTTAATTTTTAATTTTTAATTTTTAATTTTTAATTTTTAATTTTTAATTTTTAATTTTTAATTTTTAATTTTTAATTTTTAATTTTTAATTTTTAATTTTTAATTTTTAATTTTTAATTTTTAATTTTTAATTTTTAATTTTTAATTTTTAATTTTTAATTTTTAATTTTTAATTTTTAATTTTTAATTTTTAATTTTTAATTTTTAATTTTTAATTTTTAATTTTTAATTTTTAATTTTTAATTTTTAATTTTTAATTTTTAATTTTTAATTTTTAATTTTTAATTTTTAATTTTTAATTTT
>CAVMKG010000399.1:32500-36553 GCA_963682025.1 Cordilura impudica
AATTTATAATTTATAATTTATAATTTATAATTTATAATTTATAATTTATAATTTATAATTTATAATTTATAATTTATAATTTATAATTTATAATTTATAATTTATAATTTATAATTTATAATTTATAATTTATAATTATAATTTATAATTTATAATTTATAATTTATAATTTATAATTTATAATTTATAATTTATAATTTATAATTTATAATTTATAATTTATAATTTATAATTTATAATTTATAATTTATAATTTATAATTTATAATTTATAATTATAATTTATAATTTATAATTTATAATTTATAATTTATAATTTATAATTTATAATTTATAATTTATAATTTATAATTTATAATTTATAATTTATAATTTATAATTTATAATTTATAATTTATAATTTATAATTTATAATTTATAATTTATAATTTATAATTTATAATTTATAATTTATAATTTATAATTTATAACTTATAATTTATAATTTATAATTTATAATTTATAATTTATAATTTATAATTTATAATTTATAATTTATAATTTATAATTTATAATTTATAATTTATAATTTATAATTTATAATTTATAATTTATAATTTATAATTTATAATTTATAATTTATAATTTATAATTTATAATTTATAATTTATAATTTATAATTTATAATTTATAATTTATAATTTATAATTTATAATTTATAATTTATAATTTATAATTTATAATTTATAATTTATAATTTATAATTTATAATTTATAATTTATAATTTATAATTTATAATTTATAATTTATAATTTATAATTTATAATTTATAATTTATAATTTATAATTTATAATTTATAATTTATAATTTATAATTTATAATTTATAATTTATAATTTATAATTTATAATTTATAATTTATAATTTATAATTTATAATTTATAATTTATAATTTATAATTTATAATTTATAATTTATAATTTATAATTTATAATTTATAATTTATAATTTATAATTTATAATTTATAATTTATAATTTATAATTTATAATTATAATTTATAATTTATAATTTATAATTTATAATTTATAATTTATAATTTATAATTTATAATTATAATTTATAATTTATAATTTATAATTTATAATTTATAATTTATAATTTATAATTTATAATTTATAATTTATAATTTATAATTTATAATTTATAATTTATAATTATAATTTATAATTTATAATTTATAATTTATAATTTATAATTTATAATTTATAATTTATAATTTATAATTTATAATTTATAATTTATAATTTATAATTTATAATTTATAATTTATAATTTATAATTTATAATTTATAATTTATAATTTATAATTTATAATTTATAATTTATAATTTATAATTTATAATTTATAATTTATAATTTATAATTTATAATTTATAATTTATAATTTATAATTTATAATTTATAATTTATAATTTATAATTTATAATTTATAATTTATAATTTATAATTTATAATTTATAATTTATAATTTATAATTTATAATTTATAATTTATAATTTATAATTTATAATTTATAATTTATAATTTATAATTTATAATTTATAATTTATAATTTATAATTTATAATTTATAATTTATAATTTATAATTTATAATTTATAATTTATAATTTATAATTTATAATTTATAATTTATAATTTATAATTTATAATTTATAATTTATAATTTATAATTTATAATTTATAATTTATAATTTATAATTTATAATTTATAATTTATAATTTATAATTTATAATTTATAATTTATAATTTATAATTTATAATTTATAATTTATAATTTATAATTTATAATTTATAATTTATAATTTATAATTTATAATTTATAATTTATAATTTATAATTTATAATTTATAATTTATAATTTATAATTTATAATTTATAATTTATAATTTATAATTTATAATTTATAATTTATAATTTATAATTTATAATTTATAATTTATAATTTATAATTTATAATTTATAATTTATAATTTATAATTTATAATTTATAATTTATAATTTATAATTTATAATTTATAATTTATAATTTATAATTTATAATTTATAATTTATAATTTATAATTTATAATTTATAATTTATAATTTATAATTTATAATTTATAATTTATAATTTATAATTTATAATTTATAATTTATAATTTATAATTTATTAATTTATAATTTATAATTTATAATTTATAATTTATAATTTATAATTTATAATTTATAATTTATAATTTATAATTTATAATTTATAATTTATAATTTATAATTTATAATTTATAATTTATAATTTATAATTTATAATTTATAATTTATAATTTATAATTTATAATTTATAATTTATAATTTATAATTTATAATTTATAATTTATAATTTATAATTTATAATTTATAATTTATAATTTATAATTTATAATTTATAATTTATATTTATAATTTATAATTTATAATTTATAATTTATAATTTATAATTTATAATTTATAATTTATAATTTATAATTTATAATTTATAATTTATAATTTATAATTTATAATTTATAATTTATAATTTATAATTTATAATTTATAATTTATAATTTATAATTTATAATTTATAATTTATAATTTATAATTTATAATTTATAATTTATAATTTATAATTTATAATTTATAATTTATAATTTATAATTTATAATTTATAATTTATAATTTATAATTTATAATTTATAATTTATAATTTATAATTTATAATTTATAATTTATAATTTATAATTTATAATTTATAATTTATAATTTATAATTTATAATTTATAATTTATAATTTATAATTTATAATTTATAATTTATAATTTATAATTTATAATTTATAATTTATAATTTATATTTATAATTTATAATTTATAATTTATAATTTATAATTTATAATTTATAATTTATAATTTATAATTTATAATTTATAATTTATAATTTATAATTTATAATTTATAATTTATAATTTATAATTTATAATTTATAATTTATAATTTATAATTTATAATTTATAATTTATTATATTTATAATTTATAATTTATAATTTATAATTTATAATTTATAATTTATAATTTATAATCTATAATTTATAATTTATAATTTATAATTTATAATTTATAATTTATAATTTATAATTTATAATTTATAATTTATAATTTATAATTTATAATTTATAATTTATAATTTATAATTTATAATTTATAATTTATAATTTATAATTTATAATTTATAATTTATAATTTATAATTTATAATTTATAATTTATAATTTATAATTTATAATTTATAATTTATAATTTATAATTTATAATTTATAATTTATAATTTATAATTTATAATTTATAATTTATAATTTATAATTTATAATTTATAATTTATAATTTATAATTTATAATTTATAATTTATAATTTATAATTTATAATTTATAATTTATAATTTATAATTTATAATTTATAATTTATAATTTATAATTTATAATTTATAATTTATAATTTATAATTTATAATTTATAATTTATAATTTATAATTTATAATTTATAATTTATAATTTATAATTTATAATTTATAATTTATAATTTATAATTTATAATTTATAATTTATAATTTATAATTTATAATTTATAATTTATAATTTATAATTTATAATTTATAATTTATAATTTATAATTTATAATTTATAATTTATAATTTATAATTTATAATTTATAATTTATAATTTATAATTTATAATTTATAATTTATAATTTATAATTTATAATTTATAATTTATAATTTATAATTTATAATTTATAATTTATAATTTATAATTTATAATTTATAATTTATAATTTATAATTTATAATTTATAATTTATAATTTATAATTTATAATTTATAATTTATAATTTATAATTTATAATTTATAATTTATAATTTATAATTTATAATTTATAATTTATAATTTATAATTTATAATTTATAATTTATAATTTATAATTTATAATTTATAATTTATAATTTATAATTTATTAATTTATAAT
>CAVMKG010000400.1:0-23078 GCA_963682025.1 Cordilura impudica
CATTATAAGTGCAGTCTAAGTTTTTATTTTCATTCTTAAAAGAGTTTTTTTCTTCTAATTATAAAACCTTATGTGTGTTCAAAATATGTTTAATCGGTTCGAAAAAAAGTATAAAAACTGATTAGAACGTACAACAGTCATGCACGAAATTAAATACAAGTAAAACGAAAGATCAAATTTAGTAAAACTGCTTACTCCGATTAATTTAGCATTAAGGACTATTGAAGAAAAATGGGATATCTTAAACCAGCATACAAAGATCCCAAAAAACTCTTTTATGGAACTAATAACCTTGTGTGTACAGGACAACAGATACTTTAAATATAAGGAACAAATGTTTGAACAGTTAAAAGGAATGCCAATGGGCTATCCAGCTTCTCCCGTTGTAGCTGATAGAGCGTTAAGTTCGAATCTTTGACACCCTCCACCTGCATCTTAAACTCAATATTACAACCAATATTAGGTACGGCTTCTACTTTAGAACTGTTGTCGGTACTGAAATTTTAATTTCAAATACCAATTAAATTTAAAGTTAATTGCTTTTTTTGTTGACCAGTTTCAATTATAATTTCTTGTTATAAAAAACAATGATCGTGTCTTCTATAGAAAAATGGCGCAGCCAGCGTTATAACACCCAAAGTTTGATCCCTATAAGAAAGTTTTGAGACAGTCATGATAATGCAAAAAAAAATTCAACTGGGTAATATTAAAACAAGCAAATTTTAAAATATTTTTATCCGAATTTGCTAGTAATTTTTAATTTTTAATTTTTAATTTTTAATTTTTAATTTTTAATTTTTAATTTTTAATTTTTAATTTTTAATTTTTAATTTTTAATTTTTAATTTTTAATTTTTAATTTTTAATTTTTAATTTTTAATTTTTAATTTTTAATTTTTAATTTTTAATTTTTAATTTTTAATTTTTAATTTTTAATTTTTAATTTTTAATTTTTAATTTTTAATTTTTAATTTTTAATTTTTAATTTTTAATTTTTAATTTTTAATTTTTAATTTTTAATTTTTAATTTTTAATTTTTAATTTTTAATTTTTAATTTTTAATTTTTAATTTTTAATTTTTAATTTTTAATTTTTAATTTTTAATTTTTAATTTTTAATTTTTAATTTTTAATTTTTAATTTTTAATTTTTAATTTTTAATTTTTAATTTTTAATTTTTAATTTTTAATTTTTAATTTTTAATTTTTAATTTTTAATTTTTAATTTTTAATTTTTAATTTTTAATTTTTAATTTTTAATTTTTAATTTTAAATTTTTAATTTTTAATTTTTAATTTTTAATTTTTAATTTTTAATTTTTAATTTTTAATTTTTAATTTTTAATTTTTAATTTTTAATTTTTAATTTTAAATTTTAATTTTTAATTTTTAATTTTTAATTTTTAATTTTTAATTTTTAATTTTTAATTTTTTATTTTTAATTTTTAATTTTTAATTTTTAATTTTTAATTTTTAATTTTTAATTTTTAATTTTTAATTTTTAATTTTTAATTTTTAATTTTTAATTTTTAATTTTTAATTTTTAATTTTTAATTTTTAATTTTTAATTTTTAATTTTTAATTTTTAATTTTTAATTTTTAATTTTTAATTTTTAATTTTTAATTTTTAATTTTTAATTTTTAATTTTTAATTTTTAATTTTTAATTTTTAATTTTTAATTTTTAATTTTTAATTTTTAATTTTTAATTTTTAATTTTTAATTTTTAATTTTTAATTTTTAATTTTTAATTTTTAATTTTTAATTTTTAATTTTTAATTTTTAATTTTTAATTTTTAATTTTTAATTTTTAATTTTTAATTTTTAATTTTTAATTTTTAATTTTTAATTTTTAATTTTTAATTTTTAATTTTTAATTTTTAATTTTTAATTTTTAATTTTTAATTTTTAATTTTTAATTTTTAATTTTTAATTTTTAATTTTTAATTTTTAATTTTTAATTTTTAATTTTTAATTTTAATTTTTAATTTTTAATTTTTAATTTTTAATTTTTAATTTTTAATTTTTAATTTTTAATTTTTAATTTTTAATTTTTAATTTTTAATTTTTAATTTTTAATTTTTAATTTTTAATTTTTAATTTTTAATTTTTAATTTTTAATTTTTAATTTTTAATTTTTAATTTTTAATTTTTAATTTTTAATTTTTAATTTTTAATTTTTAATTTTTAATTTTTAATTTTTAATTTTTAATTTTTAATTTTTAATTTTTAATTTTTAATTTTTAATTTTTAATTTTTAATTTTTAATTTTTAATTTTTAATTTTTAATTTTTAATTTTTAATTTTTATATTTTTAATTTTTAATTTTTAATTTTTAATTTTTAATTTTTAATTTTTAATTTTTAATTTTAATTTTTAATTTTTAATTTTTAATTTTTAATTTTTAATTTTTAATTTTTAATTTTTAATTTTTAATTTTTAATTTTTAATTTTTAATTTTTAATTTTTAATTTTTAATTTTTAATTTTTAATTTTTAATTTTTAATTTTTAATTTTTAATTTTTAATTTTTAATTTTTAATTTTTAATTTTTAATTTTTAATTTTTAATTTTTAATTTTTAATTTTTAATTTTTAATTTTTAATTTTTAATTTTTAATTTTTAATTTTTAATTTTTAATTTTTAATTTTTAATTTTTAATTTTTTAATTTTTAATTTTTAATTTTTAATTTTTAATTTTTATTTTTAATTTTTAATTTTTAATTTTTAATTTTTAATTTTTAATTTTTAATTTTTAATTTTTAATTTTTAATTTTTAATTTTTAATTTTTAATTTTTAATTTTTAATTTTTAATTTTTAATTTTTAATTTTTAATTTTTAATTTTTAATTTTTAATTTTTAATTTTTAATTTTTAATTTTTAATTTTTAATTTTTAATTTTTAATTTTTATTTTTAATTTTTAATTTTTAATTTTTAATTTTTAATTTTTAATTTTTAATTTTTAATTTTTAATTTTTAATTTTTAATTTTTAATTTTTAATTTTTAATTTTTAATTTTTAATTTTTAATTTTTAATTTTTAATTTTTAATTTTTAATTTTTAATTTTTAATTTTTAATTTTTAATTTTTAATTTTTAATTTTTAATTTTTAATTTTTAATTTTTAATTTTTAATTTTTAATTTTTAATTTTTAATTTTTAATTTTTAATTTTTAATTTTTAATTTTTAATTTTTAATTTTTAATTTTTAAGTTTTAATTTTTAATTTTTAATTTTTAATTTTTAATTTTTAATTTTTAATTTTTAATTTTTAATTTTTAATTTTCAATTTTTAATTTTTTATTTTTAATTTTTAATTTTTTTCTGTGTGTCCATGTAAAGCTTGTAATCAAACTGCAGGTCGCAAATATAAATATATTTTGATGAAATTTGGTATATAAGCTTTTGTCGGCCATGGGATGAACGCTATTGAAATTGGTGAGAATCGGTCCATGTTCAGACCTAGCCCCCATACAAATTACCCATATGAAATCGACATAAATTGCCATAAGATCCAAATTGTCATATAGATCTTACTCAAATTGGGTTTGTATGCGTTCATTACATCCACTAATGAGTAGTCCAAAAATGATACCTTTGACCCCATAAGAGCTGCTTCCCGATCTTCAGTTAAATCTATTAAAAAACAAAAATATTGCACTGATTCTTCTCAAATTTTGTTTGTACATATTTTTGCAAAATACAAGAGACTTTACCAAACATGATCAGGATCGGTCCATTTTTGGACCTAGTCCCTTTATAGATATAGCATCCGATATGAACTTTTTCATATCTGCAGCCAAAAAAAATTAATAAAAATCCCACTCAAATTTGGTTTTTGCTTATTTTCAATGTCCAGTTAGTTGGGCCTAAGAGATAGGGTTTCTAAACGCATGGTATAGGGTATCGTATAGTCGGTCTAGACCGACTATAATTTTCTTACTTGTTAATTTTTAATTTTTCATTTTTAATTTTTAATTTTTAATTTTTAATTTTTAATTTTTAATTTTTAATTTTTAATTTTCAATTTTTAATTTTTAATTTTTAAGTTTTAATTTTTAATTTTCAATTGTTAATTTATAATTTTTAATTTTTAATTTTTAATTTTTAATTTTTAATTTTTAATTTTTAATTTTTAATTTTTAATTTTTAATTTTTAATTTTTAATTTTTAATTTTTAATTTTTAATTTTTAATTTTTAATTTTTAATTTTTAATTTTTAATTTTTAATTTTTAATTTTTAATTTTTAATTTTTAATTTTTAATTTTTAATTTTCCTTGAAGTTTTCCCATAAAAAAAATCTTGTAAAAGTATTTGTTGAAGGCTACAACATGCCGTTATAAATTTTCATAATAAAATAATATGATATCCAGCTTACCCGGCAAAGGTTGTTTTGCCGTATAACTAATTTCTAGTGAATATTTTTGTTGTTAATTATAAAATAACGAATGTATTTATTTTATCAATACAATGTATTTCTTTAACGCGACAACATATTCATTGTTAGAACTCTCAAAAGTTAAACATGAAGTAATAACAGTTATATATTTTTTATCCTAAAGTATGAAAATTAAACAAAGAAAATCAATATTCATTTGGCGATTTTCGATTTTCCTGATTTTTGATACTCACAATGCTAATTCATGGACTATTCAAAAATTTCAAGACTGTCGCTTACATATGTATATATGTGTTTATTTGTGTAGGTGGTTCCACGCCCATTAATCATGTCGCGCCAATTTTTTGACCGAATACTCACATTAGTATATGGTGGAGTCGTACAAAGTGTAAAGCCTTTCCCTTTTATAGCAGCCCAGTAATATGATATTATATATTTACTTTGTATGGGTGAAGCCACGCCCACTGCTTCGTTCATGCCCCATTATTTGTTCGACTAATCACATGAATAACTTATGGGCTTACGCAATGTTCCTAATACAGCACCCCAGATATGTGATATTTAATATAAACTTTGTATGGGATGTGCCACGCCCTGATCACCCAGCGATGTGAAATATACCTTACGACCTGTTCTCATACCTACCAAATACACATAAATAATTTCATAGAAATTGGTCAAGCCTTTTAAGAGGATTATGAACACAAACACCTTGATACGAGAATTATATATATGTATATAGATATAATGCATACATCAACGTCCAACAAACATCAAATTTTTTCTCATCCAGGAACTAAACTATATACACGGGAAACTAGTTTTCATTTTCTGCTCCTAATAAAACTGATAAAGGTAGATGTCTGCAATCTAGATATTTACATATGTATGTATAAATGTATGTTATAGCCTTCAATATATATTTTTACATGATTTTTTTAGTGGAAATCTTGAAGGATATTCAAGGACAAATAATAGAGATTCACTATTTCGATATGATTTGGATGATATCATCATATAACAGGAATAAGTTACAAAAAAAATTTTGAAGCATATACAGCTCAGTGCAACTAATTAGGAACACAATGCTGATGTGTTAGCTTTAAGCAAATACAACCAAATGTACTATAATTTTGATACAATCTTGATACAATTTACAATACAAATAAATTAATATTGAGAAAGTTGTGACTTATGTTTGGATGTATGATTGATTTCATAAGTGATTGTTTAAAAGAAACTAATAAATATTTGTTGTGAAACCTTTGTTATCGACAACTGCTTTATATCTGCGAGGCACTAAAGCCACGAAACTTCACATACGCTGTTTAGAATAGCTTCCCAAGTCTTTTTTATTTCAGTGTAGAGATTATCAAGATTGCTTATTATTAGTTAGTTAATTGTTCTTTATTGTAAATTCAATTTTGTATTACGAGTGCTTAAAGAATATGAATAAAATTTTAACATACAACTATAGCTTCGTGTCGTTATGAAAATTGAATTGATAATAAAAAACAATTAACTAATTGATTATTTTGTAACAAACTAACTTTTGTTTTTACAACCGCCATAAGTTCTCAACTGCCATAAGTTGAGAACAGGACTACATGAAGGCCTCATTGACTTTATGTTGCCGGTAGACGATAAGCTATCCTTCTTGGAAAACCATATCTCAGCTTTATATAATACAATAGTCCCAATCAGAGTCAGGACAATATGTAAGCGACAAACACCTTGATTCACAACAGAGATTAGAAAACTTATAGAATATCGTGATGAAGCTTTTTCTGATGGAAGCATTTTAAGTCAGATTACGTAAATAAATGCAATAGAAAAGCTAAGGGCACATAATATTCTGTATCAATTGAAACAAAAAAAAACGAAAATCCATTAGAGAAATTTCCGTTGGCAAGAATAAAAGATCGGCAGATGTTTCAGCATCAAATTCTAATGAAATTAACGAGAATTTTATTAATATCTCTATGCCACAACCTGTAACAACTATACTGCCCCCCCAAACACTTTTCTCATTTGACTGCGTTCATCAATCAAGAAAGTCAAAAGCAATTGCTATTGGCGGTATCAAAAGCAATTGCTATTGATGGTAAAATTCCACTACTGAATATCATCCTATATGTATTTTATCCTTTCTGTCAAAGGTATTTGAACTGACCATCAATCCGATTTTCATACCAAACACAGCTGTGTTACTGCTCTAGGCGACGTATCTGAAGATATCAGAAAAGCAATTGATGATGGATACTTGGTTGGTAATATTAGAGGTTAGATTACTTTAACACAGTGGATCACACAGTCCTCCCGCAAAAGCTTAAGAAAATAATCCACTCTTCGCCAACTTCCGTTCTGTTTGTCCCAATAGAAAGAGGCGTTCCACATGGTTCTATTCTTGGTCCCCCTTCTTTACTCTATTTATGCTACTGATGATGTACAACTGTACATTAGCAGCAAAAAGGTAATATTGAGGTTTACATTAGCAAACTGAATGATGACTTAAAACGAGTCTGAAATTGGCCGGTTGCAAACGGTCTTAGCCTTAACCCACTAAAAACCAAATACATTCTGGTGCGTAACAGATAAACTAGAATACCAGGAAATCTAAAGATTTATTTAAATCAACAAATTGATATTGTTGAACGAGCCAAAAATCTGGGTGTTGTTTTTAACAAAACTCTTACCTGGTCAGATCAATTGCAGCGATGTTGCAAACTCTCTGGCCTACTCAATATTGCATTCCAGCCCTCGAAATTCGAGTGCAAATTCTAGGAATTTTTTTTTTTTTTTTCATTTAATAAATTATTGACCCTAATGGTATGCTAATCAAATTTAGACAATGCACAATTCAACAATTTTTTGGTTTATGTACAAATTCATTACATTTATTATTGTGAATGATAATTTAAAGGGGTGGCGGTAAGGTTTTAAAGCTTTTTATTTCAATTTTTTTTATATTTTTTTCTGAATATTATGTCAATATTTAAAGGCAATCGCAGTAAAATTAACGAAGATATTGCGTATCGTATATGTTAAACACTTTAAATCGATTTTCTCGCAAACAACATTTTTAAAGTCCGTGAACAACTCAAAATCTGCTTAACTGATCCTTTTGAAATTTTATACACTATTTCTACACATAAATCACCAGGTAATCAGGAAGAGTTTTCCTTTTACCACTTTTTCCCAATTTTTAACAACAAATTCACAGACATTTTATAGGAAAAAACGTGTTTTTTACTTCAAAATGCCACCAAAAATAAAAAAAAAATTTAGACCCTCTTCATCATTACCTCACATTATCCGGTAACGAGTTATGATGTTCACAGCAAAACAATTTTTTCCGGAGATTCGATGCCACGGACTTATTTATTAAAATTTTTATTTGAAACTTTTTTCCAAGATACTTCAAATGTTATACTATAACGTGTATATGAAATAAATAATCCAACATTATTCGTGTCTTCAAAAAAAAATTATGAAAATACGCCTTTTTTTGTCTTTAAAACATACTAGCAGATTCCAGCGCTCGAAATTCGAAAGCAATTTCTAGGCAACGTTATTTCTCAACTTAGTCAATTCGCAAACCAACACTTTTTTAATTTATTATTATTGTGAATGAAGATAAGGAACTCATTAACAAATTTAATACATAAAAAAATTAATAAATAAAAAAAAGTAAATAACATATGTATAATTTTATTATGTGTTAGTAGCAAATTTAAATGCAATTTACTCAAAATAAAGGAAAAAATTTAAAAATCTGTAAATATGGTGAACAGCTAAAATGACATAGCTTTCAAATAATATACGCATGGTCAAAATCGGGATAAAACGGTAGAACAAAACATCGGTAACAAGAAATCGCCTAGCCTAATAATAGAGATATTATATTGCTTCAAGATTAACTTACTTTTAAAAAAAGAATTTGTTTGTTTTTATGTTTTAGTTAAAAAAATTAAATTAGAAAATGAAAATTGCTCATCTGAAATAGCAACATTTAAATATGAACCAATAATTTCCGATGTCGTAGAACGGAAACTTTTTGCAACCAAATCGTCAAAGTTTGAGATTTTGCAATTTAAATAAACAAACTCAGTATTATAACCAACATTGGATACGTTTACAATTTCAATTCAGTTGCCGATACTTAACCTACATATTCTAATACCATTTGAATTTGAAGATAATTGCCTTTTCTTTTTTTGACAAGCTTTAATTACATATAATATGTATGTTGTCTGAAAAACTAATTTATTTTTCTGTACTTACAATAGAAAAACTATTAAGATGCCTTAATTGGAAAAATAGTTTTTTAACTCAGCCGGCATTAAAGTATTCAAAGTCAAAGGTATGGATCAATTTTGCAATGTTTTTATATGCGATATTTAAAAAAAAAGTTTCAATAAGTCTTGGCTAAAAATTTTAGAAATTTTTGTTTTATAAAATGTCCAGATGTTGACTTAAAAAATCAATTTGTTAAATATTTGTATCTGAATTAGCTTGTAATATGTTAATTTAAAATTACAATAAATTCTATGCGGACTTAAAAGTGTTTCCTATACTAATAGTTTATTTGCAGTCACCTTAACAATTTTAAGCATTTGAAGGAACATTTATCAAATTTTTTGTAACTGTCCTACAAATTTGTAGCATAAATAAATAACAAGTAACGGAAAATTGTGTGGACATAACATCGCAACAAACTCAGTGTCCGATAATTTTCAAAATCAAATATAAGTAAAGATATCCCAAAAATGTCTAAATCCATATTATTGTTATTTCTAGACTTTACAAATATAATATATTTTGATTTTCTATAAAAAAAAATCAAAATATTATAACTATTATATTTTAGCTTAACAAAAATTAGTGATCTGTATACGCCAAAAGTCAAACAACGATTAAAAAACGAGAACAATTTCGCGGTTAGAAATTTTAATTTCAGAACAAATTTAAAGGAAAATGCCATTGAAAAAGAAAGACTTAAATAACTACAGCGTACTCTATATTTCAACATTCATTCTAGCCCGATCCCAATTAAATAAAATGAGCCCTTTTTAATGCTCATGTAAACACGATTTGCTAAAATGAACAAGTAAGAAAATTATAGTCCATCTAGACAGACTAATTGATACATGATAGCATGAATTTAGGGAAGGGATCTTAGGTCCAACTAGTTGGATATAGAAAATAAGCATAAACCAAATTTGTGTGTCTTAGTTATAAATTTGTTGTTTATCGATATGAAAAAGATCATATCGGATGTTATTGCTTTTTGGAAAAAGCCTATAGAAACCAAATTTGACAAAAATATATGCAATCATTTTGTTTTTAGGTACATTTAAGTGAAGATCGAAAATCAAATTTATATTTGTTCTATGGGTACTAATTAATGAGTGTAATAGATACATACAAACCACATTTAACCGCATTTTCTGTAATAATTTGGATCTTAGGTCAATTTAAGCCGACTCATAGGGGCCATTTGTATGGGGACTAGGTCTGAACATGCACTGATTTTCACCAATTTTAACACAGATCTTGCTATGGTTTATGGAAGCTTATTACAAAATTTCATCAAAATGTTTCATATTTGCGACCTGTAGTTTGACAGAATTACATACAGCCAGATGGATAGACATCTTAAAATCAACTCAGAAAATGAAGATGGCTCTTGTTCAGATATTTTTGGTACTTACAAACATCACCACAAAATGGAATAGGGTATAAAAATAGTAATTAATTGATAAAATCCGATTCACAAGTTATCCGTCCAATAAATGAATGCGTTAATAACAACATGAGAGTTAGAGAATATATGTATGTGTATATTTTTTTAAAGCAAGGGTTGCCATTCTTAGTGACTTTTTTTTTTTGTCCAGACTATGCGAAATAATTTCTTATTAATTTGCCTTAAGCTCTTTTAGATTTTCGGTGAATCAACAATAAATACATTAATATCCGACAAACAAAAAAGAACCTTTAGACGTATTTAATAGGAAATAAATCATTAACATGATTAATCGTATTTAAAAAAAAAATTAATTAGGAAAATTGCAAATCTTTTTAAATAAACAACCTTGTAATATGGACATTTTTCTATAAGTTCAAATTTAGAGTTAGAAAAACCTAGTTACATTTAAAGTATTCGAAAAAAAATTATAAAATCTGTCTAATTTTCATTTGTATTGAAATCTATTAACAGTTATTAATTTTTTATGTTTTTATTTCATATTGGCGATTTTTTAATATTGTCTGGTATAACGTTACAAAAGTGTGGCTATACCGTCCCAAACTGTTAGTCACGTGGAGTATAACCAATGGCGCGTCGACTTGTAGGGAGGCAAAGAAAATCGCTCAAGTGACAAGGAAAATCATATTCTAGGGATCAAAATAAGAAACTTTGCCCAAGGAACCATACCTCTAAACGAATTCTGATGACCCGACTTTTGACCTGTCTGTCTGTCGGCCTGTCTGCCATGGGGCAACCACATTCCTCCTCATGCAATTGATCTGAAACTTGGCCCATAGTCTTGTTGTGACTACAGATTAATTTTGGGGTACTCACGCAGAGTCACGCGTAGTCTCGGTGTGATCTAAAAGTTATTTACCCTCATCCGATCGATCTTTTTGAATAACATAACATAGTCAAGGCGAATGATTATTATTTATTAGCAGAGTAGAAGATACGTATACGTATGAGTGTTAATTTTAATATTAAATCAAACATAGTTGGCCCAATTCTAAACAAAAAATGGTGATTTTTGAAATGTTTGTATGGGTAACCCCCAGGGGGTTCCAGGGGGTGTGCCACTGGCATGGGTGGGTCGGCCCTACAAAGTTAAAGGGGGTCGATCATACATTTGGACTCGATTGGGCTACTCTAAATGGGTCAAAGTGAGACAGACAGACAGACAGACAGGTCCAAAGTCGGGACATCATAATTCGCTTTAGAGGTATGGTTCCTCGGCCAAAGTTTTTTATTTTGATCCCTAGAATTCGATTTTCCTTGTCACTTGTTCGATTTTTAAATCGACCCGCCCTAATAACCATACATTCAGACTAATTAATAAATGATACAAACACAACGACCACATCAATAACAACAATTACAGCTACGACACACAAATTACAGAATTTAAAATAACAACAATAGCAAGAACAATATAGAAAATAATCATATATTTGAACCGATTGTGATTATATTAAATGCCAACCTGCTCAGGAAGTCAATGAAAGTTATTCACTAAAAATTAGCAATCCAGCTGACCAACAGAGGGCATGATCGAAATTTCTATATATGGACAGATGGACATCACAATATCAAATTAGCACGTTATAAAGATCAAAAATATATATTTTTTATGGGGTTCCAGATTATTTTTAATTATTACAAACGGAATGACAAACTGATATAAATATAACCACTGCACTGTATTAAAAAACTATTACCTTATAAAAATTATTGGTTTTTAAGAACATGTTCAATAAACTTAAATTTGTTATGCCTTTTTATTTTATTTATAATACCAAATTCTAAAAATATTTTTCTAAGAAAACAAAATAAACCAACACGCAAAATATGGGAAACAAAATCTCTAATTATAAATTTTATGCGCATACAAACCTGCAAATAATTTGATACTTTTACAAAATTTTGGTTAAATTGTGGAAACAAGTGTAAATTTTCTCATAAGCCCCCTAATTTACCCAATTTTCTAGTACGGAAACGCTTTTGGGCAAGTTTGTATAATATGTTTGGATAAGTGTGGTCTACTTTTGTAACGTACGTAAACGTCGCTTACACTATTTTATATTTAATACAAATTCTTAAATAAAATAAAAAATAGTTTAGATTATATAATATCTAAATTTGTAACATATGCAAGTTTTAGTCAGAAAATTTTAGCATATCTATTCAAGAAATCATTTAATGGTTTTGTGAAATACGTATATTGTTGCCATTATATTTATTCAAAAACATAGCCCTCCAACCCATTAACGTATCTCATCATTAATAAATAAATAAATAAATAACCACAACATATAAATCATTACTTCAACTTTAATATTTTGTATATATTCTATGCTTGGAGAAGCCTTGGCAATAAAATCCTTATCTCTTTCTTTTTCATTAGCTTCTTTACATTCGTTGCCATTTAAGTGCCCATTAATTAGTTTGTTGAAAAAAAGTTTGTTTAATCATCAACACTATAAATAAATTCGGTTGTGATAACCGTAAATAAATAAATTTGGTTGCGGCGACTGAATTGTATAGTACATTGCCTGATGTAACCGAATTTGGAATTATATAATAATTCGGTTGCTCTTACCGATGTTATCATAATTATGTACGTAACCGAACTTTGGTTGTAGCAATAATTTGTTGTAACAACAGAAATTCGACTGCAGCAACCGATTTTTTAATCACTGTCATCACCTGTTATAATATTGTAGAACGAATATGTACTAATTACATCAAATCTATATACCAGTTTTTTATATTAACCAACTCAGGCTTTTTTCCTAAGGTATTCTGAATTGTTTTGTCCATAAAATCTTAAACTATGCGACTTCATTACTTTTTAAATCACAGTTTGAAGTATATTTTATGTTTTTGACTAAATTATATCCTTCCATATTAAAACTCTTTAAAGATTCCTAATGTCTGCCTATGCACTCTTAGAGCTATGACTTTTTGAAATCATACGATCGATGGGGATGGAATACAAACCCTGAAATTTGTTATACTAGATTCGTTACATCTTTTTTTTTCTTATTTTATTCACTTTTTCTTATGTTTGTTTATTTGGCTTAAATTTAAAAACTCTCTATTTAAATATTGTTAAAAGTACTAAGTTAAAAAATTGCTGATTTTCCAGGGCATGTAGGAGCAAAAATTTATTAACAAATATAAAATTGCTACATCAAAAAAAAAAAAACTAAAATATTTATTTCAAAATCAATTTTAACCTAATAAATTCAATTGTCGATTTAAAAAATGAGGACAATTTCTAAAAGTTAACTGAATATTTTTAATTTTATTATTTTCTATAAAAATAAAAAAATCTTATTTTCGAACTTTATCATTTATAGTGGTTGAGTTAGAAATTAATCAGGCTCAAGATCATATGTTTTTACTTAAAATAAAGTAAAAAAGGCACATTGTTTCAAAATTGATCTATATTCTGCATGACAGGTTATACAGCTGTTTCAGGTCGAGTCACCAACCCTCATCAGTAACCAAAAGCAGTAGATAGTTTGTTTGGTAAAAAGTTAAATTCATATACATAAGTTTGCTGAAAACAACCAAGTACGAAACCAAGCAAAGAGTTATACTATTTAAGCCTCTTCCAATATAACAAATTAAAATATAAAACAACTTTGAAACAAATGTGTTTGTATATGAGTATACGTTGCATGCTACAATATATGGGTAATGTGGGATAGGCGGGTGATGTGGAACACCCCTTTTTCCCAAAACTAATGTTTTTCGCAAATCTGGGTTTACATATACGTTCCATGTCAAAATTTATTAAGATTACATGTTGACCTATGAAAATACTCGTAACGGTAAAATGACCGTTAGTCGAAAACCATTTTTGGTGTTTTATACTTGTTTTCGCGACTATGTTCGAGATGTGATTTCATGCAGAATTGTTATATATATTTCAGTTTTTTTAATAATATTCTAATATATATGAATTAAGAATTATTTGTAGTCACTTATTATATTTATTTATGAAGTTTTAAATTTTTTATACATAATTTTTTAATTTAGATGCTAGTCGGATCATGTGGAACACCGCAAGGCGGGTAATGTGGAATTCTGTACTATATTACTCGCTCATTACTTTCGTTTTTATTTTATTAAAAATATTGAACAAATCGTTAAATGTTTGCACTCACTTGAATTTATGATGGTATAATTTTTTCGACAATCTCTTTATTTTTACTTACTGTTCACTCTTGATTTACGAGATTGAGTGGCATGAAAGTAGCGTAAATGCAATTTACATTTTATACATAATTATACTTTGAAAGAGAAACTTATATTACGCGGTTATACGATTTTAGAACAAAAACTTCATAAAATAAAAATTTAAGAAACAAAAAGTTTTATTACAGTTGTAATTAACTCTTATACTTTTAAAAATGCAACTACAATATACAATAGTCGCGTAAATCGAGCCTTACTTAGAAAATATGAATTATACAGTTACTTTTTAAATTAGTTTTTAAAAACGGAGCTGGTTTATAATTTGTTAAATATAAAAATGTCAGTTATCAATTGGAAAGCAAAGCATAAGCACCTAATTACAAATAAAGAGTAAGTATTATGTATGGTTTATAAATAACACGTGGTTTTATATTGTTCAATTTATAACAGAAACATGGCAAAAAAAGTGAAATTCGTAAATGGGCTCCAGAAAATATGCGGAAAGCTATAGCAGCTGTTAATAATGTTGAAATGGGATTTCAATTGGCTGCAAAGACTTTTTAAGTTCCCAAATCAACACTTTACACAAAAGATAGAAAGTGAAAAATGCCTGTTGCTAATGCCATTGGAACGCAATCCAGTTTTCAGCAACAAAATGGAAAACGAGGCGGTACAGTATGCTCAAGAAATGGAAGCCCGTTATTGGGGTCTTCCTAGGAACGACATCCGATTCCTTGCATATCAGCTAGCAAAAAAAAAACAACGTTCCAAACAAATTTTCTGTCATGAAGGAGTGTGCTGGTAAAGATTTGCGATATGGTTTCTTAAAACGACATAAGAATCAGTTAAGCCTACGTAGCCCAACTGGCACTTCATTCGACAGATCAAAAGGATTCAGATCAAAAGAATTATTTTTTAATATTCTAGAAAATGAATATTCTCAGCACTGTTTTGCTCCATCTACCATATGGAATGTAGATGAGACAGGAATTTCCGTTGTTCAGAGTAAACATCCAAAAATTTTGGCGACCGAGGGAAAACGACAAATTGGAGCAATGACATCAGCTGAAAGAGGTTCCTTAGTAACGGTAATCACTTCTATGAGTGCGGGTGGCTCATTCATTTCACCAATTTTCATATTTCCCCGAAAAAATCACAATCCACTGTTAATGAAAAATGTGCCACCTGGTTCTGTATCAGCTTACCATATATCTGGTTGGGTCCAAACAGTCATCTTTACAAAACGGTTCCAGCATTTTTTAAATCATATAAAACCGACACAAGTAGAGCCCATTCTACTCAAATTGGATGGACACTACAGCCATACCAGGAATATTGAGCTGTTGGATCTTGCGCGTCAGAATGGAGTGGTTATAATTTCTTTACCGCCACACTCGAGTCACAAGATGCAACCTTTGGATAAAACGTTCATGGGAGCTTTGAAAATATATTATAATGATGAAGTCAGGAGATTTATTCGTGAAAATTGAAGAATAGCAACTCACTATGACATTGCAGAGCTCTTTGCAAAGGCATACCTTAAAGTTCAAAAAGGTGAAATCGCAGTAAATGGTTTTGAATGAACTGGTATTTATCCATACGATAAACATATTTTTTCAGAATCCGATTTTATTGCCGGTGAAATAGATCAAAACTATCTAAATATTGAGGAACCAAAAGTAGTGGCAGAAGTATTCGCAAATAACTCCAGTAACAATACTGCCGTGAATTTACCTTTATCGGTCGCTGCAAAAATTAGTGACCACGTAACTCCATGGGATATATTACCAATTCCAACACTACAACATCCATCAACCAGTCAACGAGGAAGAAAAACGAAACCAACAGTTATCACTAACTCTCCATACAAAAATAATTTGAAAAAAAGTAAGCAATCAATTAAAAAACTTAAGAAGTCTGCGAAGAAAGTCCGGAAAATGAATAACCAAAATGTAGCCAAAGGCAAACATCATCGCTTTCACACAAAGTCTTCCTCCAGCGATACAGGCGAAAGTTTGTTATTAACTGATTCAGATGAAGCTGATATTTCCCCCGATGCTCCAACTGATAGAAAGACAAAATGCGCTTTTTGTAAAATTTCCTTCAATGAGGAGAAAGATCCAAAAAAGAGGACACAATGTCTACTATGAGAATTCGCTTGGACTCACGACGCACAGTGGCGCCCGTAGAGAAAACGAGGTTGAAAAAATCAAAATTTTCATGTGCGAAACTTTTCAACGATTTCAAATATGCTACTCTTAATAATATCACATTTTTAGTTTAGAAGATATAACCGTTCAAAGTTGACCAACTTTCGGTTTTCAAAAAAACACACAATTTTTAGTCAATTTGTTGCGATTTCAGGTGTAACATCACGAAAAATAGGTAACGAATCGCCTTATTTTTTATTTGTATTGATTGATGTATTTATTGAATGTATAATGATAGAAAAAATTAACTGTTTGTTTTGTGTTTCTCCTGGTAAATCACTATTTAAAAACTATCCGTTTTTTCACTATTTTTCAATTTTGATGGAAAATAAAAAAAATCTATATTTTTCTATATTTGCCATATTTACAAAACATGTTCTTTGATTATTTCTTTCCATAATTCAAAAGGTTTTATCTGCCCGTACATGCTCGTTTGGCTTCTAGAGGTAAAAAAGGTTAAAAAGACATCGTTGCAGAAATTGTATGGCGTGCATCCCTTACATGTTTTGACTGACAGTAGTTTGATCTAATAGTTTGAAAATTGCATTTTAAGTCGGTTGTCTACCTGTAAGCCTCTGCCAAAGTCTACTCCCAATATTCTGTTACAGACACAGGATGCAGAAAAAACTACTCATTGAAATTCGCAGGTACGCACCTCACTTAAAAATTACTTTGGAGTACAAATGGTCAAGAACAATATTGACTTATAGTCCCTCCAGGTTGGCACAAATCTTATTTAGACACGAGCATAATATCAAAATTGCATAATTCAGCCTAAATCCATATGTATGCAGGGAACAGGTAAATTTTTAGGCATGGTAGCATAAGTCTATATATTGCAAAATAAGCATAATGCCTGAATTAGTCTACGACTGAAAGTTGGCGCAACAAGTACTGAAATCATGGCGTTAAACAATTTAAGTACTGAAAACATGGCGTTGAACAATTTAAAGTTATTTGAACTGTTTATAAGGGCAACCACACCAAAGTTTTTCACGGAAGCTGCTTTAGAAGAACTTGATAGATTATACGGAAATATTGAGAGAAGCGAAATTATAAAAAATAATTTTTATCTGATATATGCAAATATTAAGGCAAAATGGGTGAAATATAATCGATCCATTCAGAACTTCAACTCCAAATACGAGGACTGGCTTAATGAAGACACCATCCTGGATATATTGGCAGTAGATAAACGCACCACATCAACCAGAGGAGCAGAAGGAAGGCCAAAAAAAAAATTATTGAGGAGTGTTCAATTTTCACAAGAAAGAGGAAACTGCCGATGCCACCAATGACTTGACCACGAAGCATTTATCGGACGCGCTGTCTATTAAATATACAAAGGATAGTGAAAGAGTTAGGTCGCAGATTACAAAATCTGTTGCTGATGCAAGCCCACTGCGTCTAAAAAGGATTAAGGAAAGCATTCCCACGCCCACAAATGCACACATTAAAAAGTATGGTTCCGAAGAAGCCTTGGCCTTGTTTATGGACTTACAACTTTCCAAAGAAAAATATGAGATACTACGGGCATCCTTGATGCGACACGGGGCTGACGTTTTACCAGGATACAAGCATATTACGCAACCCAAAATAAATTCACGACCACTGCATACGGAGTTTACGGAAGTCTCTGTGAAAGCCAATCTGCAGGATCTCATGGGCCATACAGCAAAATGGTTGTTGGAGAGTCTTCCTGAAAATGAGGTAAAAATTTTTCCTGAGAAACTGACATTGATCAGCAAATGGGGCTGCGATGGATCATCCGGACAAAGCGTTTATAAGCAAATGATAACTTCCGATGACGCTACAATATCGGACGGAAATATGTTTATGGCATCTGTTGTTCCTTTGCGGCTAAAATCTGATGTTTTCCTACACTGGAAAAATCCACGTCCGTCATTAGTGCATTATTGCCGACCAATAATGTTTCAGTTTGCAAGGGAATCGGCAGAACTCATAAGGACCACGGTAAAGGACATTGAAGAAAAAATAAGAAAAGTTAAGCCTACAAAGCTGCAAATTGGAGAAGGAAAATATATTGAATGCAATTACGAGTTCCACCTGACCATGGTTGACATTGTCATGCCCGATTTGCAAAAAGAGTCAGAAGAACTTTGGTAATTTAAACGATTCTACAAACGAGGAGAATTACGAATATGGAATGTCACCATTGTCACGCAAGGATAAGGTGTATGGAGTTCTTGCTAAAACTGGCGTTTACCCTACAACAAGTGGAGGAAAACTTCGATGAAAATACATCAATAGAGGATAAGGAAAAGATCAGAAAGAAGCAAATACAGGATGCTTTTTTTAAACAAGTTGGACTAAAAGAAGACTGTCCCAAGCACGGATACGGTAACTCAAACGATGGAAACACTTCTAGGAGATTTTTTGAAAATGATGAGGCAGTAACTAGAATCACTGGAATTGACAATCAAATCGTGAAAAGATTGGGAACGATCTTGAATGTTTTAAACTGCAAAGAAAATGTCAATTCTACAAAATATGGAGAATATGCATCGAAAACTGCATCTCTTTTAGCAGAAATGTATCCACAGAAGAAGTTGACCCCGACCGTCCATAAAATATTGGCGCATGGCAAAGATATAATTGAGTACCAGTCTAAAAAAGAAGTAATTTTTTTTTAATTTGTTGGGTAATAATTTAAAACATAAAACCCTAACGAAAAAAAATAAAAACAATCTAAAAATGTAAAAATAATTTTTTTTTAGTTACCATAAAATTGATTTTTCTACAAATTTTAAATTTGATAACCCATAAGTGGGCCCCTACAAAGCGTAGCACCCTTTCCAAACACTCATTTCATAGGCTGAGGAGTTATCTATCATATGCTGTTTAAACTGTTCAATTATGTTATTCGGTTCAAAAGACATGATTTTTGCAACGAAAAAAACTCAAATGGCGCCACTGTGCGACGACTGTCTTCCACAAAAAAGGGATTTATTTTTTTCCGAATCCTGCATAAATATATAAATAATTAACTTTAATTAAACTAAAAAAATAACAAATACATTAAACTTTACTAATTTTGTTGTTTAATTGTTAAAAGAGGTTTGATCAAATAGGACTTCGGGTAATGTGGAATACTGTTCCGCCTAGTATGTTCCACATTACACTCCAATTTTGAAAATGACGATTTTTGAGTAACCTGAAAATTTTCTTACGTAAAATTTCTAAATATTAACTAATTAAATTTTTCTCTTAACCCCATATGAGCTAATGAATTTGGAAAAGATTAATAACAAATTCGTGAATATCACGTTACTACTTTGGCAGAAAAATGCAAAAATAAAAGTAGTGGTCAACATTACCCGAACTTACTCTAAGTGTTTGTTTTTGTCTTGAAAAAAAAACAAGAAAAAACAATTTGGTTTTGCTAAATTCACATTTAGCGTTAAAGGCGTGCCCTTCATATTCTTAATTTTATTATTTTCTATAAAAAAAATCTTATTTTCGATCTTTATCATTTAAATGATTGAGTTAGAAATTAATCAGGCTCAAATGCGTCAATGTGGTTTGCTTTATTTAAAGTGAAAACATTTTATCTAGAGCCTGATTAATGTCTAACTCAATGATTTAACTGAATATTTGACTTCTTAACCAATAGTTTGATTTTGTCTTCGATAAAAGTTGTTTGTTATGATATATGCTGATGTTGCTTCTACAGATGCAGAGCAAAAATATATACCGAAGGTTTTATTTTTTAAATTTAATTGTTAATAATTTTAAATTCAATGCAAAAATGTTTAATTAGTAAACCTAAAAATTTTTTTTTATTGATTTAAACTGCTTATTTTAAGGATTTTTAAATATATGCTAATAACACCGTAGTTATCTGGATTTGTAGAATCGTGCACTTACCTTGAAAAGCAATTATTAAAAAATATAGTGGCGAAAGATTGATATAGATTTTTTATTTATTAATATTTTTTCATAAATTAATATTCATTCCTTAACTAAATTCCTGTATATTTAGAAATTTTCTTATTGGTTTACACAATTTTTCCATCCATAAAATAACTTAAATTTCGTTAAACATCACAGCACATGATTTATTTATTTCCTTTTTTAAAAACAAACTTTTTAAAACAGATCTTCGAATTTTGTCAGAAACAAAAAAGAACTAATTTATGTTTATTGTAGTAATCTCTGTAGGTAGATGAAAAATTTTTTGACTTTCCGCTTTTAACGTTTTAACACCGCCAAGTCTTAAAGGAAACTGTTGGCCAAAATAAAGGCTAACAAAAATATGCGTTCCTCCATGTGCGACAACAAAAATTGTGAATGAATTTGTTTTTTTTTTAGTCGTTTTTGTTTTACAGTAAACAAAAACCAAACATTTAACAACACACTTCCGAATTTATTAAGGCTGTATACGCTGTTGCAAATGTTATTGCAAATACAATTACAAAAAACAAAAAAACACACATACAAACATTGGCTTTATAAATGTAACTGCTCCTTGACATTGTTGTAGAATTCGGTAGCATTGAAACGAATCAACACGTAGTAGTTTATTTACATTTGAATGTTAAATAACATAGAGATGAATATGGGCACACTTCAACTGCATGCATTCCGAACGGTAATCAAAATATTAACGAAGTTATTCAAGACGAATAATTTTATTGCTGAATATCAAATGTCGATATGTAGTATTAGTTAGTAATTTTCTTAATTTTTTTTTCGTTTTAAATTTAACAATATATGTACATAATTATAAAAAGGATTAAATTAAGAATATATCTATATTCGACTTTAACAATATGTCGTCAATAAAAAGACTATTTAAACAAATAACAATATTACAATTAAAATATTCCTAAGGATTAAACCCAGCTATTGAAAAATTTTTATAATTTACATGTTTTCGTATAAAATGATACAGATTGCCAGCCTACTGTCCTGCCATCTAAAATATTTATTATTTCAATTTCACTAAGTAAAGATTTTCCAAAATGTAAAATTCTAAACTCTGTCAGTATATTACAACGGAATATAAAATGTTCTATTCTTCTTTTTCTTTCAAATTACAAAGTGAGCATAAGTCTGAAACATTTAACTGATAATTATTACCATTAAGTTTAATAAGGTCACTTCTTGCCTTGAAGATCCACGTTATGTCTTCTAACCGTAACTAATCTATCATGTATCTGATTCCTGCCATTGGGTCCAGTTTTCTATATATTCTGCTTGTTTCAGCTGCTTACATTAGAAGGGCTTGTTTATAGCTAATTTTAAGTGCATATAATAAATTAGTCGATTTTCAGCCCACTGTTTTAATGAGATTTTGCTCTGTCCATGAGATACCATACTCAGATCCTATTCCATTTAAAACATTGAACATTGAAAATGAAATTAGCGATTAACATAAAAGAGGATAAAGACAACACCAACGCGAACTACACACTTGCAATTACTTAGTAGAAGGCCAAAACTGTGATACGTAGCGTTAGAATAAATTTAACTGTGATATTTTTAATTTTTATTTGCAATTGTTTTTTAAATTAAATATGTGTTTTATGTCGTGTTATATGTACTGTGTAAAATAATTATTATTTTTGAAAATTAACTGCAAAATTTGACGAAAAATTATTTATTTAATAAAATATAGTCCCTGAAGAGGCTGGAAAAATACCAGCGAAACGTTGGATGATGAAAATTAAATAAATGTTTTTTATTTAAAATTGAAAAGTACATGACCTTAAAAGCCTAATTAGAGAATTCTAAAACACAGAAACTTAAATTCAGAAGAAGGTCGATATATATATATATATATATAAGAAAAATTATTGAACATTCATCCATAGAATTTGCCGTCTAATAAGAAATTTGGAGAGTTGATTAGGATATCTGTTCTGATTATAATCGAGCAAAGCTTTGTTTATATACCTCAGGTTCAAGGCCAAGGTATACAGATGACCATTTTGTATTCCCGTTTCAAGTCTTTGCGTGTGTGTTGGTGTAAAATTAGGAAGCCTCAATATTATCTTTAAAAAGTATAGCTGTAGTTTATCCACTTCATCAGACAAAGGGAATCCCCAGATTTGTGCGCTATAACTTTGTACTGCTCTACAAACTGCCAGAAATAGTTTCCATTTGGATCTTAGGGATATCGAGGGTTTGTTCAAAAAGTTGTTCCAGGTCTGACTTATGCCGCTTTTAGCAGAAGTGGTTCTTATTTAAAAATGTTTTTTGAAAATAATTTTTGGTGTCAACGTAATGCCAAGATAGCAGTATTCGGATGCTATTTTAATATCTTCTCCTCCATCTGTCTGTCCATTTATCTGTGTGTCCATGTAAACCTTGTAATTAAACGACAGGTCGGAAATAGGAATATATGCAATTTGTCCAAAAATAAACCCTGTATATCCGATACCTTATACTATGAGTTTAATGATATGGTCTAAGAAAATAAGCATAAACAAATTTAGGTGATTATGGGAAGATATTTTTTATAGGGAATAGATCAAAAATGGACCTACCATGAC